>JAMKCH010034688.1:0-15052 GCA_023653785.1 Ophioderma brevispina | reverse complement strand
TAAGACATCATTTTTGTACTTTTGCAAAGGAGTTGAGGAGTTGATAGTGTTGTTAGTTCTGTGTAATACATTTTTAATTGATGTTTATGTAATGGTAAAAACTATACGTACCCCCATTTTAACAAGTAGTCCAACGTCGTTGCCTAATAATATAATAGTACAACCAACCTATTGGGAGTTTACACATCGAAGTTAAAATACCTGTAGATTAGAATTATACTCATAAATTTTTGTTAACTGAATGGATATAAAATTAAATACTAAACAATGATTATCATTAACACAGAGCCATAACAAAATTTACTAAGTATTGTAGCAGTTTGACTCCTGCAAACTGTCACTGGTCTGTACCAAACACCTGCAGGGAGTAACTTGCAGTTGTGAGTTCAGCAAGGGTACATTTGAATCAATTGGTTAGGTGATTATCCCACCGCTACTCACTGGGAATTTGCCTCACTTTCATTTCACATTGAGATTGTGTCGTTCAATTGGGGGTGGGGGGGGTGGGGGTTTTAAAGCCCACTTTGACTCCCCATTAAAATTTCAAAGTGGCTCCGTTGAAAAATCACTGGGGCCACTTTGAGCACCCATTAAAGTTAACTGGGCAATTTTGAGCACGACCCCTTACGCCGGGTAAAGGTAACTGACACTGTTTATATGACACCGGGTTTTATACTTTACAAAAATCAATGTCTTTCCTGTACCCAACTGTCAGAGTATCTCGTCAGACCTCTTTTTCCTTGGGGAAAACGGGGAGGTGAATTGCTTTTGTGGAACGTGAATTTAATTTGAAGGTGGAACATCCAAACTTTTGATATTTTCTCCAATTTTTGAACTAAGCTCATTTTTTTTCAAATGTTGTGATTTGCCCACTAGCTCCCCCGCCCCCGACAGACATCCCTCAACACAACATGCAGATCCAAAAACATTTTGAAAAGACAACACATTATCCGACCGACACGGCATTTTTAATTAATAAACCCCCCGACCAATCAACGCTAATTGCCTCGTCCCCATAAGCCCCAGATATTACCGAAGTGGTCAAATATTGGTAGGTCTATCTGAGAAAGCCTACTCTTTTTCTCGTTTAGACCCTGTTAAACCTTAGGGCTAAATGATATTGGTTATGATTATGAGCACAAATGTACCCATCTTGGTTTCGATCATAGTCCCTGTGGCGGTGCGGGAGGAGTGGCGAACCCCCCACAAGCAACATTATATTGAGGGAGTCTGGCCCAAACCCAATGACAGAGAGATGGGCACGCTGACCGCCTTCGGGCGCACCATTTTTGTGATCTCAATACTTAACCGAGTAAATCGCAGTTCCCGCTCTGAAGGTTCAATCTTTAGTCTAAAATAATAGATTAGAAATGTGTGTCAGAAGTGGGGAATCGAAAATACGAATTTGAGATTATCAGATGAGTCGCTTATACACAAACGACCACAACTCAGCCGGCCAGAAGGCCGGTTTTATGCAATACCTAAATGCCATATATTAACTGATCAATAAGGCGGTCGCATAACCATATCGCGTCTTCATTGACAACGTTACCGACCTGGTCGGCTCCTCGCCGCTTGCGTTACTTCTTAGCATAATCAACCCCATGACACAACCTCGTATCACCGGCAACTCTCATGTCGAAAGACATACCAGATGGTTATCATATAGTTGTAGTAAGCGTTGTGCATGCATGAGCTTTATTCTGTAAAACCTATTGATTCAAGTATCGCAGAACAAGGATTATCTGCCACATCGGTTTGTATAGCATTGAGTATAAGATTGAGACTGCAGATAGAAACGTTGCTGGTTCAAGTCCATGTGAAACCTTTCTTTGATTTAATCATCAGTCCCAAAATTTTTAGAGAAAGAGAAGTTAGAATCAACTATAAAATTGGCGTAATAAAACACATCAGTATAAGTGGTATACTGGGGTTGGTTATCATAAAAAAAATATCACTTGCCGCTTCTATTCAACTTATTCAAACGGATTGAAATTTTCGGCGCAAAACTTTGCAGATTGGGTATTGGGGTGGAGACTATTCTATCAAGATGAAAACTTTATATACTTAAATCGGACCATTCTCTTTAACAATTTGGAAGATTTCATTACAACATTACGCTTTTCGCATCTGCTGAAAAATAAACTTTATTGAGTCCAGGACGTGCAAATATGCACGTCAAAACAAGTCCAATATACAGATAATTATTGTACCGTGTTGGTCAATACAGTAGTGAATAGATGAGTGCAGTAATCTTCAACTGGGTTGAAAAAAAGGGGTGGAAAAAACCATTCAAAAACCAGTCGTCCGTTTGCTGAGGCGCTGACATTTTGAATATGCACGGAATAAGATTAGTTGGGTGTTGTAGTACACACATAAATGTCAATTCGATTACAACCATCCGCCAAAATATCAGTGGTGGATGTGGGTGCTATTGGGTGCGGTTAAATTTTGGTCCTACCCTGGCCACAAAACGAATGAAATGACACATCGTCGTCTTGATTTAAATAAAGCCTCAATGAATACATCTTTTCACATAAGCGCGCATTGCATTAGGAGAAAAAAGGTATCTAAGCACAATGATCCAGTTACACTATTATGACCCTGGCCACCTCAAAACAATACATTAATTGTATCACTACCGATTAGTGTAATATGCAAAGCGGCACCCACAGCTGTGGAAGAGCGGAGGCAGCCATTGCTTTCTATGTTGGTAATCATGTTTTCTTTGTGGTCGGCAAAAAAACATGCGAGACGGTGTTTCTCAAGATTCACCAGTACCGTTTTGCCTCTATCTGAATAAGATCCTATTTTGTTTTAATTCCAACATGTGTCTTTCGAAGGAAAAGCATGGATCTATTCCGTCGTGTAAAATTGTGTTAAACCTCGTCTTACCAGCCTTTTTTGTAACACGATTTACCAAGGGGGGGGGGGGGTGGTGACCACCCCCCCTCGAGAATTCGTTATAAAGCACGATGCTTATGATTTTGCTACCAAGGGATAGCGATGGTCTTCCTCTTTCTATTGATTACCAAAATACGACTAACATACCTGTATGGCGTCACAATGACGTCATAAAGTCGCGAGTCGGGACCAAATGGCCATTTTCACAGAAAATAGGCGGAAAATCCGATTTTGCGCTTAAAAAAAGTTAGGCATATCGGCAATTTTCATGCGGGTTTTCAGATCTAAATGATGGCAATTGACTAGTTTTACATAAATATAGAGTTTTAGAGCAACACTATGCATAATAATTAATAATGTATACAAATATTCTTGGGTGGCACACCACCCCCCCCCCCGTACCCTTCGACTTTGACGGCATACCATACCCCGGTCAAGGTGCTACCTTCACATTTTTTTCGCTAAAATGACCGGGAAAGGAGGAAGAAAACGATACCCAGACGCTTTTGCGCAAAATTTTGGCATTTTTTAGCGCACAGGAGCAAAAGTTCAGGAGGGGGTGGTAACCACCCCCCCCCCCCCCGTGGTAAGACGAGGGTTTAATACAAAATAGTTATGACCTCGCCCATTGTTCACCCATGAGCTAATGTATGCTCGATAGAATGTGTGTTCTTGAAAAGGGTTAGCAGTTGTGTCCAAGAGCAAAAAGAGTAACGCTTTTCCGAATTACTTCTTTTAATACAGGGCTATCAATAAAAACGCACAAAACTTCTCCCCCATTTTTTTTGGTACTGGTGTAAAATGACATCAAATAAATCAATGCCATTTAAAGCCAAATATCTTCCTCTTTCCAACATTATCGTTCGCATTTTGTATCCGAAACTCCCGCATGCCATAGAGAAAATGCAATGAAAAATTGAATTTTTTTGTTTGAAAATTTCACAAAAATGTGCTTGTTAAATTACACTCAAATAAATAGCCAATATTGACATTTGAATTTGTATTGGGTAGAAATGATCACTAGGAGTTACATCGACAAAGTGATAATTTAAAAGCGATATTTTGCTAAAGGTGTGCGCGATGGAAAAAATAGTCGGGTCTTTTTTACAATCTTCCTGTTAAGTCACCAGAGTTGAAATTGTATGACGACGAATGAAGAGGGCAGTAAGTAATCAGTACTGTCCGGTAAGGTCGGATAAACCTCGTTAACTCAAGGCATATCTTCACAAGTTCATCTCTGATTTCAAATGGGATAATTCGCTTTATATGTACTTCATCTCTCTATGCGTTCACTTTGAATCTTCTTCTACCGCCAGGTTATCAGGCCCTTTTACGGAAGGTAAATTATGTTGAATGGGTTTTGTTGGCTATCCATATTAATCCAGGGCATGCGAAGATTTACAATGCATGCACCAGCTTCCCCTGAAAATTCAGATATTTCGGCAAGTGATTCTTGTGTAATCTCTGCTTGCTTGTGAAGTTCTGGACAAGTCTTGCTAAGTTAATCTTGACCCTCCTGTGAAGCGCCCTATAGCGACAAACGCATTTTTAGTGTCGTCCTTTCAAAAGTCGGCATTTTAACAGTAATTTGGACTTTATTATTTGCAAGAGGGCGCTATTATAATTTCGGCCTTCTCGAGAATTTCGTCAACTTCAAAGGTGCCTGTGACGAGGTTGACGGTGATATTGTTTACCCACAGTGACAGTGACCTTGAACCATTTTTAGCCTGTGTGAGATTGGCCTAGATATAGCAAACCTATACTTTCAGCTTTAAAACCCAGATGACATGTCTATGCACCTTTAATCACATATATCATGAAATGTTTACCAAATCGACTCGTGTTAATGACTCCGTTCTCTACTCTCAAACTTGGCTCAAGGGATGCATAAGGAGGCCATCATTCAGGATTTGGAATCAGCAGCGGTTCATATGCAAGATCAGGTTCTAATAATTGAACAGGTATATCTACCACTCTGTGGGACTAATTTCCAACTTCTTGAACGATCAATTACAAACAAAATCAATGTTGTTATGATATAAACCAAGGAGGTTTCTCGAACCACAAGTCTCGCCTGCTTTTCGCGATTAATTGTAAGGACAAAAAAGCAGCATACCATAGTGGCAACTGTGCGAGTCCAGGGTGTCCCCAAAAAAAGTTGTTGCAACCAGGATAAACTCCAATTTCTAACTGTTTTACTTCCCACTATTCATTTGACACCACCCTAGGGGTAAACATTTGCCATTGTGGAGATATTCATCTTGCAAGTTGAAACCCCACCACGAGCATAAGTCTGAGATGTGTAGGGTAGCACCCCTTGGTTTTGAATATTATTCTTTAACTTCATGCTCTTTCATTTGAACCAACCCAGGGTACAACATTTTCATTGTGGAGATATTAATCATTGAGCAGTCCTAAACAGAAGAAAATAAGAGATGGTTAGGAGTATCACCCCCGGGTTTGCATTTTGGATAGTATTCTATACCTCTCACTCTTCATTTGACACCCACCCCTAGGGGTCACCACATTTCCATTGTGGAGTATTAATCTTGGAAAAAGTCACCACATGATCATAAGTCAGAGATGGTTAGAAGTAGCACCCCCGGGTTTGGAATTTATAGTATTCTATACTTCTCACTCTTTCATTTGATAGCACCATAGAGGTCACAACTTCATCGTGTTGGGAGATATTAATCTTGAAAATGTCCCCAAAATAATCATAACAAGAGCATGGTAAGGAGTAGCACCCCCGGTTTGCATTCATAGTATTCTGTATTTCTGCTCTTTCATTGGACACCACCCCAGGGCCACAACATTTTCCATTGTAGATATATTAATCATGAAAAGTCATGCAAAATCCCTTAAAGTCACTAAATTAGTAAAAAAAATATGAAAAATTATTCAATTTGGCAACACTATTTGAAAAAAAATTCATGTGACCACATTTTAAATTGAGTCGCCTACGGGGTCCAAAAAGTGGTGAAATGCACAATTTTTGCGTATTTTCACATTTTCAAAGAATGTAAACAGGCTGCAACCCAAAAGACTGAACCAAGAAGTTAGGAAAAAACCATTTCAATTTCTGAAAACATGGGCACTGATTAGCCTTTATATATATGATGTTAATACCTTGTGGTGGTGTACTCCCCCCTTTTGATAAGTCCTTTTGTTTTTGTAACACCTGTTTTGTACACACAAATCACACCCAGCCATATACTGCCAAATAAAACCATGCGACCCTAATTATTGAAGGTAAACAAACTCCTGCATCAAATTCTTTTTGAAGGTGTTAGTATTTCACAATGACCATTGAAACCTGAGAAGAAAATTTGGTTTGAAATGGCACCAATCATTAGCATTTAGTTCATTTGAAAGAATCAAAGATGCCCCTTTAAGTGGCCCACATGCATTTGACCACATTATTATTCACACAAAAAGATGTACCATTAGTAGTCTCATGTTTGTAACGAAGGAATTTTGGCATATCAATGCGAAAAGTGGTGGAGAGACTCTCTTCATCGCTCCTTCCTTATGAATCAAACCGTACAGCAATACGCATATTTAATTAGATCATTGCATCAACAATGCCCATTTAATTAATTGATCACTGCAATTTTGACCGCAATTGTGATTCATACAAAAGATTACGGCATAGAAGTCTCATGTGACGCAGGGAATTTTGTATCCAATGTACCATTCAGTGATACAGCCATTATGCTATATTTAATTAGATAATTGTATCAAAAAAATGACCCTTAATCGGCCCACATGCACTCTGACCCAATTGTGATTCACCCAAAAGTGCATGGCATAGTTATTCTTTCATGCCAGCGAAGGAATTTGCTATCCGATGTACGGTTTCAGACCGATACAGTAATTATCGCATTATTTTAATTAGCTCTTGGCATAACTAAGCCGCTTGTATCATACACGCTCAAATTGGAAAAAAGATGCGCACCTGATAAGCTTTCATGCAGTGGAGGAAATTTTCGTATCAATGTACCGTTTCAAAATTATAGCAATTACGTGTTTTTTGCATATTTAATTAGCTCATTTGCATAATAACAATTAATGCAATTAAGGGGGGGTCTAAGGTACCAACTTTAGTTTTCAGCCGGCGAGTTTTAACGCTGCAATATATGTGAGTTTATTTTATTTTTTGTATTGTCTAACTTTAGTTGCGCGTTGCATTGGTGCAAAAAAAAATTCAAATCCATCGCGTCGTTTTTGCCGTTAATTAGTTGGGTACCTAGGACCCCCCCCCTTATGCAATAACGGAAGTGCCATGACAACAAAAATGAAAAATCTTATTGAGTTACCGTGATTCTGAATTTCATAATGCATACACTAGTTGACATAAAACAAAGCTAAATAATTAATTAACAAAAATCTGCAAAAGTATAGTAGGCCATTGGAGCCATTTTATTTTATATTACATTTCATTGTAGCGATGTACTGTAGAACCTATGGTAAATTATAAAAAGTAACCCTATAAAAAATATAAAATGGGATAGACATTATGTTTGTGCTTTAATCTGGTAAATATAGTAATTCTTCACCAGATTAAAGCAATAGCACAAGTCTAGGGGAAAGCATTGCCGTAGAAAATGCAGAACAAATTAGGTCTTTTTCGCAATTTTGACGCGAACAATTAAAACAATGTTTTGCCCCTAATTTTTTACTGAACACCTTTCTTGAGTTTTTATTTCTTTATGTTGATGTCTTTGAAGCCTTCTAGACATGTGTGGAGTTATCTAAAACAATCCTTTAGGAAGGAAAGTGGTTAGATTAGGGGGGGGGGTCCCTAGAACCCCATGTTATGCACTAACGCAAGTGCAAACCCCTTATGCCGTTAAGTGTTATTTGACCGAACCTTACGCCCGAAATCTAATCAGTCGAGAACTCTCCAAGCAAGCTCCCTTCCACAAAGTTACATCATCATACCCTTACGGAACTCGGGAAAAACTTGTTACAAAGCCTTTGCGGGACGAAAATTTTTCGTTAATTATCCAAATAATACTTAATTAGCATATTTTACGCCCAAAATCAATCAGGTCGAGAACTCTTCTACCCGCTTCATTCCACCAAGGTACATCATATAGCCCTTACGGAACTTAAGATAAAAATTGTACCCAAGCCCGTGAACACGGACGTCAGGCAGACCAGACAGACATGACAGACAGACAGACAGACGGACAGACAGACAGACAGAAAAGTGATTACTAACTCTCTGCCGAACAAAGGTTTAAGGCAGACAAAAACAGATCACTTGTGCACAAGGGCTCATTTATATTAGGGTTTAAAGGGGATTTCTGATCTTGGTATTCACAAGCTAGTGTGCAACACACATGGATGTTAAATTATATTCCTGTGTGAAAAATTTACCACATTATGTGCACTGAAATGGTTTGTAACCCTATGAATTATCAAATGTTGGGCTCAATATGTTTGTATATGAAAACATTTCAGTGCACTGAATGAAAGTATTGCTGCCATTGTGAATTCCACATGTTTGGATAAAGTGAATTAAGTTGATTGTTGTGTGAAACATGTACCAATTCAGGTGCATTGATAATGGTTTCTCACCATCATGACCATTGGGATTCTCAATGTTTTTTTTTTGGTGGTTAAAAAAATTTGATTTCTGGTGGAAAACCACTTACCCACATTCAGTGCATTGAAATGGTTTGTCGCCAGTGTGAATTTCATATGATGGTTTTAAAGTATGATTCTGTGTGAAACAGTTACTACATTCTGTGCATGGAATGGTTTTGTCACCTGTGTGAATCTTATCATGTTCGGCTAATGTGATTTGAGGTTTGAAAACATACTACATTCTGCTGCATATTGAAATGGTTTGCCCAAGTGTGAATTATCACATTGTCTGGATAAATCGATTTCTGGGTGACATATTTACACATTCTAGCACTGAACTGGTTTATTCACAGTGTGAATTCTCAATGTGTGTTTAAGTTGATTTATGTGTGACACATGTACCAACATATTGTGAAACTGAAATGGTTGTCACCAGTGTGAATTTTATATGTTCGGCTAAATGTGATTTGAGGGTGAAACATTTAAACATTCTGTGCAATTGAATGAAATGGTTTGTCTCACCTGTGTGAATTCTACATGTTTGGATTAAATCTGATTTTTGGCTGAAAGATTATTACATGCAGTGCATTGAAATGGTTTGTCACAGTGTGAATTCCCACAGTTTGGTGAAAAGTTGTGATTTCTGTGTGACACAATACCACATTCTGTGCAAGGAAATGTTTCATTGCCATTGTTGGAATTCCATATGCCTGGTTGGTAAAGTGGATTTCTGGGTGAATGAAACATTACTACAATTATGTGCACTGAAATGGTTTGTCACCTGTGTGAATTCTTACATGTTGGGCTAAATGTGATTTGTGTGGTGAAATGAAAACTTTACTCCCTTTGTTGCAACTGAAATGGTTTGTCACCAGTGTGAATTCTCCAATGTTGGCTAAAGGTGATTTGTGGTGAAACATTTAATACATTTGTGCATTGAAAAACGGTTTTTTCACCAGTGTGACTTCTCACCATGGTTCGGTAAAAGTGATTTCTGTGTGAAATATTTTACCACCTTCTATCACTGAATGGTTTGGTCACCAGTGTGAATTTCTAGAGGTTTGGTTAAATTTTGATTTCTTTGGTGAAACATTTACACATTCTGTGCACGAAAGTTGCGTTGACCATTGTTTGAATTACTCATATGAATGGTTTAAAGTTGATCCTGTGTGAAACATTACTACATTCTGTGCATGAAATGGTTTCTCACCATTGGAATTCTCACATTTCTGTTACATTGATTTCCATTTGAAACATATACCACATAGTGCATTGAAATGGTTTCTCACCAGTGTGAAATCTAGCATGCCTGTCTAAATGCGATTTGTGTGTAAAATAGTTACTACATTCAGTGCATTGAAATGGTTTCTCACAATTGTGAATTCTCACATGGTTGGTGGTTAAATTTTGATTTCTGTGTGAAACAGGTACGACATTCTGTGCATAAATGGTTTTGTCTACCTGTGTGATTATTAGATGTTCGCGCTAAATGTGATTGACGGTGTGAAAACATTTACTACATTCTGTGCATTGAAATGGTTTGCCACCAGTTGAATTCCTCACATGTCTGGCCTAAATATGATTTCTGTGTGAAATATTTACAACATTCTATGCATGAACTGGTTTATCAACAGGAATTCTACGTGTGTTTAATTAAAGTTTGAGGGGGTTTCTTGTGAAACATTTACCACATTCTGTGCATGAAATGGTTTTTGTCACCGTGTTGAATTCTCACAGGGTCGGCTCAATGTGATTCCGTCTGAAACATTGCCACATTCACTCAGGAATTGAAATGGTTTCTGTGTATATCTGCGAGTACCCTGGTTATGGGTGTTCACGCTTGTGTCAATGTGGCTGAGTACAATTCAAAATGATATGAGTATATAAACAGCCATGCACTGATTAACTGCAATGGTTTGTCATAGCATGAATTATTGAGTGGTTATTTAAAAGTGATTCCGAAGAAAAGCATTTACCGCACTGAGTGCATCAAAATAATTCACCAGTGTGGTTTTGTTCATGTTCCAATGGATGTGATTCCACGAATGTGGAGCTTATCCTTGTAGACTTTGCCAAAGCCATACCGATGCGTTCTGATATGTTGTTTGAATCGATCAAGACAATGATACCAATTAAGGAAAATCTCTGCAGGAGAAGATCCCAGGGAAATTTCTATCCATCATTCTTTCATGACATCTGCCAAAATGGACATGAAAATCGCAGTAGTAAGGGTACCAATGGACAAATCAATGTTGAGGAGGGATTACGGTATTACGACACACCAACATTTTAGTGTTTGAAGATAATTTAATTTGACTCATTGTACTCACGGAGAAAACCCTTGCAAGGCGAGTATGGACTAGAAAACAAAATTGAACATGAATGGCAGGCCTGGCTGGGGGTTCAAACATTGGGTACCACAGTGGAATGACAGTGCCGGAAAAAGCCCACTGCCCCCTAACCCAACACTCTCAAGCAATTTGTGGATGATGTGGACTTTGGACACCAAAAAATTCAGGGTGCATGGTTTTAACTCTCCCGATAAAATCAATTTAATATCTTTCAAAATCGTTTCAACAAAAATAATCACAATTGTATGTATATGGTATATGGGTAGGGTGTCTAAGCCTGGCTGTTATAAAATATTCATTGTCATCAACAATATCTAAAGTACACAAACTACATGTATGCATAATATTTGCATAGAAGGAGATATCTGTAATACCATGCTTGAACGATAATCCACAATTTCGACAAGAGGGGCAAAAGGTCCACTTTTTGTGAATTTCTTGATAAAAAGGTCCAAAAATGGAAAATTTTTGATAAGAAAGGTCACTTTTTGGTGACAAAATGTTTTAAAAAAAGTCCCAAAAAGGACCATTGTAGGAAGGACCATTTTAGGAAGTTAGGTCCACTTTTACCAAAAAAAGGTCCCTTTTCGACGTCCCGCACCCCCCAAAAATGAAGCCTGCATAAGGCCCCTGGACGATTGATTATGTTGGAAGAAACTCCATTGTATCGGAAACTCTGCATACCTTTTACGGCATCATTATTCAAGAATATTCAAGTGGCGGTTGCTTTCTACAGCTAGAAGGGGAGTGCGTATTAAATTTAACAAAACTCAAAACACAATTGTGTGTATCGTGTCATTAAATTTAAAACACATTTAAAAATATAATCATAACTATTTGTGCAATATTAAAAATTAGTTCATAAAATTCAAATTACAACAATTATAAAAAGATACAAATCATAACTGATGAAGGAATCAGATTTATCACCCGGAAGATGAAAACCCAATTGATTGAACTAATCAACCTTTAGAGAAAAACACAGTTCGAAATAGATATACTGATAAATTCACAATTATAATGATACCACATCATACCACTGTTGAAAAGATGTTGCCTGTTGCCATCAGTGAAGGTACAGAGGAAGAAAATAATAACACATCCACCAATTTTGATATCGTCCCCTGTGTTTTCCTCGTCAATTAAAATGCATCGTAAAGTCAGGTTGTCAGGCAGGTTTCCTGTTGGGAGGCATGCTATGGTATCCTGGTAACCAGAACCACCTGCCCCAGGGCCCGAGGTGTCGGCGGCTAAACAGTCAACCCCATCGATTTTCTAAGGAAATCTGATGTGAGGAGGGTAGGCTGGTTACCATGGAGAATGAAAAAATAAAAATCTACCTACAAGGGCAATCACGCCCAATCTGGGGAGCTTGGCGGCCATCGAGCACATGCTGCCTTGTATGGTGGGCCATAGTTGCCCAAAGGCTGGCCCACCGCAGAAAACTGTTGATTGGCATCAGGAAGGGCATCCGGTCAATTATCTTTTTGCTCCCAATAAATTCCTCACAGAGCAGTATTGCTCAGTGTAAGGTGTATCCAGCCACCCCCATTAACGGGGACAAAAACCGGATTTTAACTTTGGTTAACTAACTCAAACACGATTATTTGAAACTATCCCAAGACATCAAGCGAAGTAAGCCAGCGTATGCCAACCTTGTTACAATAGATTTAGCTGTTGCAAAGAAGCCATATGCATGTTTTTCGAAGCCTGAAGTCTTTGGGAAACATCATGTCACAATGGAGGGGATTTCATCTCCTCGGTGCATATACATGGGGTGCTCTTAGAAAGAGGTCAGGTTGAAAGTGGATGTGAGGAGCACATTGACAGTGTGTTGCCAAACAAAACCGCAACACTTGGTGGCGGGCGCCATAAGTTTTGAACAAAAAGCAGTAGATTTACTTATTCTTTGTTGCTAAGGTAAGATGGTACTATTAGCTAATTATCCTGAAAAGTCATAAAGGTAGAGTTAATATATTAAAGATTAGACCCAGAAATCAAGTAAACCGCAGGACCCACTTAAACCAAATTGAGGCGCTATTAAATACAAAAGACGGGCACGATACGTTCTGTGCCCAGAACCACCAAAATGAATCTCTAAGTCCAACCACCACCTTTTCCCTTTTTAAAGACAGCTACTGCAACAGATATTATCATTTGAATGTTTTCACTGCTAATAACAGCTTAACAAACATGCATTTTTTTTAACACCTCTAAAGGATCGAAAATATGGAACGTAATGATCAACAAACTCTTGATTTGTCCAAATAAGACAGCATTGGATTAGAGCTACTAATCATCATCATCATTTTGTGGCGGCCAAAAAGAGTTATCTGAACCCAAAATTAATGACAGAATGAATTATACTGATATATTTATGAGTTTTGTGTTGAAATATAGTTGTCGTTCATAAAGTGAGGAATGTTAGCATTCTCAATACAATAACATGTATTTTTTTTAACAACCCGATAACAAATCAAGTAACAAGCAGATTTACCCTTAGCAGAATGCTGTTGGCATTCACCATCTAGCCAAAACACCAATAGGGCTCCCTAACAAAAAAAGACATCAAGGAGGATCAGACAAGCTGCGTCATTGAAGGGAATCTCTGCTGCAGGCACAATTAGCCCTACCTCCTACATTTGGAGAGCTAGCCGACATGTAGGACGTTTGTTTTTTGGATGGCTTCCCAAGTGTACAAGTAGACTTTGTGGACGCAGACTTATTCCCAATGTATATCACGGACAAAAGTCCAATTTAACCAAAAAAGTCAAGATTTAAAGGGTTCCAAAGACTTGGGAACAGTGGCATAGACTGGGGGGAAGGGGTGTTCCCAAACCCCCACCAAATTAATTTGATTTCGTTGGTTGAGATGAGCCCGTCCAAGCACTTGAATTCAATTGTGGCGTTGCAGGCCGATTTTGCAGCAAAGGAATGGTTTAAGGTTCAGCATGCGACAAGATATTATGCCAGAATAGCCATCAGAAGACATTTAAGCATATAAAAACCAAAATTTTCCCAGGCACTTTTCTTCTTTCTGTCCTTGTGGATTGGCATCAGATTGACGACGTCCAGCTGGAAATGAAAATCATTCAGAGCTATCACCTCATAGGAAGAAGCAGACCCCAAAGTCTTCTCCTGCCTCCACATTGCCTCTCATTCACTAGATAGTCCTCAATTATCATTAGATCAGGCCTTTGTGGGAAAGGAAAGCTAGTGGGGTGGGTGCACTGCACATGGTCCAGGGAGCTGTGTCCCAGTAAATTTTTGAGTTTAGCTTTTTAAACGTCTTCTGAGGGCTAATTCATGCACACGATTTGTAAAACTTAATTGTCGCACCGTGACCGCTAAAAAATATACTTGCCAGCAATCCGGCCTGCCAGCACGGGAATTGAATATTAAAGTAAACAGACGAGCTCATCTCAAAATACTGACGGAAATAAAATTATTTTTTGGGGGGGGGGGAATGGCTCCTGCCCCCCCCCCGGCTACGCACTGCTATACTGTGGCAGCGCTTCCAATGGGACTATATTCCTAATAGCGCCCCATTTTCACTGGTGGAAAGAGGGCGTAGATAAAGGGCCTTAGCTGCCAAAGAGCACAGCACATTGAGACTTGAACCCAGGACCTATAGGTCATGAGTGGTCATTGTATTCACTGGACCACATTGTCCACTGGACCACTTTGGAAATTATTGGGTAAAAGGAAGTGTAGCAAAAGCACTGTGGAATTATATGAATGGAGCAGGTTAAGTAAAGCGGAAAGATAGCTCAAGCAGGAAAGCGCTCGATCCAGTGGATATTGTGTGCTCATCAATGCGTATAGGCATGCGTGCGAGCCCTGTGAGATTCAACTATCTGTAATTTCCTGGACCAAAGAATGAAACCACTTTTGGTGTTTCCCGATTTTACCCAGCGAATATTTGGGATGCGGGCCCGGCTGCGACGGTTAGCTCGATGTATGTTTGCTGATAAGGGAAAGCACTGATCCCGATCTGCTGATATCCCTTGAAATCTGCTAAATGGTTTATGGTTTGGGCCACAGTGATCAGCGCCCATTTACACAATAAAATATCACAAAACCTGGGAAATATTACCTGCACCCATGTAAATTGGGTGTTTTCAGAGCCTTGGAAAAACTTCAGTTCCAACATTGAACATTTTTTGTGTGTTCATCATTGCTGTCATCGGTTTCAAGACTTT
>JAMKCH010034687.1:0-60780 GCA_023653785.1 Ophioderma brevispina | reverse complement strand
CCAGTAGCAAGGCCTTCAAGAAAACTGTAGTGACCTGAAAAAACCTGACCTGACCTGTAAAACTTACATTTGGTCACAAACTATTCAAAAAAGTAGTATTTGCTTGAGGGGTTTGCTGAGGGATGCACGCATATAGACACACTTTGCGATCAAAGAGCTGCCAAAATCTACACATGCTTGCAAAGGGTAGAAAAAACCAAAAACATAGCAGTATGTTGCATTCCTGACATGGTCCTGGCAATGTGGAACTACATCATAGTGTTATTCATTAAAGAAACCTTGCATTTTATCAGGAGCACTCATGAATAAACAATTTGTGCTGAACACAATATGTAAAGCCAGTGTCCTTTTCCGTCTGGCTAATTGTTTCCAGGCAAAGACTAGGTAACAATATTACAAACTAATCAAAATGTTTTGATGACTTAGGGCGTGTTTCACCAAAATGTCCTAGTGACCACTTAAAATTGGTGTAACACTATTCAAGGTTTGGCCAACATTTAGTGGGCTATTTGGAATAGTCACACAAACCATATCTATCATTTTTTAGAAAGAAACCAAGTTCAAATTATGCATGAGGGCGCAATATGTTCCTTGCTGACAAGACTTTCGGAGTGTACTTACCGTATTAGCTTTGGGCATCATTTCTAAGTTTCTTGTGGTATCCACTTCTTCTTCGATATAATTATATCTTTCTCCTTCCTCTTTACAATACCCTTTTTCTCCGGCTATGGACAGAAAAAGTATACGAAAATGGAAGTGTTTTTGTAAGCCAAGGAAGCAAACATAAAACCAAGAAGGCAAAATAAACCAGGGGCCTATTTCACAAAGTTAGAATAACTAAGTGGACTTAAGAAAGAGTTAACATAAACAACAATAACAATGGGATTTATAACAAGCCTTTTACAAAAGTAACACAGCGCAAAAAAGGAACCCTTAGATACTGGGAAGAAGGTGTGATGGTCACTTAAGAATGCTTCCTAAAAGTGGTGATGTTACTCTGATTCCTTATACCACTGGGAAGATCATTCCAGTCCTGACGGGGCCTGCGATGGAAAGGCGCGTCACCAGCCAATTTCTTATCCCGAGGGACATCAAAGGTGGACAGCAAACACATATCGAAGGGGCATAAGGTTGTCTTTGTGGATATGGAAGTAAGAGGAAATATAACTTGGAACCCCTAGAGATGGGAAGGCTTTGTATGTTTTGAAGAAGAGTCTTGCAATGAATTCGTTGTGCCACAGGCAGCCAGTGGAGAGGCTGGAGGAGCGGTGAAATGCGAGTGCCTTTGGGTTTCATGAAAATAAGATGCGCAGCTTTGTTTTGGAGTCTCTGAAGCCCGGTTTGGGTTTTCTTGGTCAATGCCTTCATGAGAGGGTTTACAGTAATCATCTTGGATAAGATAAGTGTACGAACAATGTTGTGAACCTGTTTCAGTATCAAGATTATTCTTACCTCATTTGAACCTCGTTAATCCTAATCTAATGGCCACACCAAACAGCAAAAAAAAACAACGCACTGAGTGCGAAAATGCACTAAGTCCCGGATGCAGCAACGCCTTGATTTTTTGGTCATTTTTCTGTGATAACTTTGCAGAAACTTTTGAAGAACTAAGTTTGCTAAAATAATTCTGACCTACTAATGCACAAAACCTAGTGAGGCTTCACACACCTATAAACCTGCATGCGAGTGTTTCAATTGTGCCACTTTTCTTTGCATATGCGTATAATGCTCTAAACATTGTTTGTTTTTGTCTTATTTAGCCTGGTTAGATCATATCAGTGTTTGGACACTGCTTTCCAATATGCCCAGGGTTCCAGGACAATATGGGACAGCCTTTCTCTTAGGCCCTTGAACTCGATATAGTTTCTCGTCGCCCAACGCGCACCGTTTTAGATTTTTGGGCCGCGTTAGTGCAAAAATCTGAAATATTCATTATTTGAACAATTCTGTTCACGCATCACCTTTTCAGTCGATATCGGAATTTTTGGTAGAACCTGTCTCAGAAGTCTTCGGAAATGAGTCTAAAATAGACCCCATATTGTTTGTATTTCGTCAATCCCCTGTAGGTTCATTTCACTGTAACAATACGCAATAGCCATTGCAACACACGGATGATCAGATATGTGAAAGTATGACTACCTGTCTTGTGCACTTATAGCTTTGTTTTCGTATATCGTTGTATATCGTTCGAATGTTACGGACCGTAATAATCGTCTCTACGAGATAAAAAAACAAAATAACATCGGTTTATAAAAATTCATTACAAAGGTTTCGGAGTTCTATACGAGGTATACTCCTGAATACCTGAGAAATCGAGTATAAATTGAATGAATGTTCTTGCTTGTCCGTAGGTCCAAGCGGGTGGGATCACCATCATACCGTGGACAATTACACACGTTGCGATGAATACATATGTGATATGCGGTATATAGCCATGCATCCTGCATTATTGGGGTACACATGTTGCGATTCTAAAATCAGCCTGTTTTAAGCGCTGTCGATATAGATAGCTGCATGGCCAGAGACTTTGTGACTCTTTGGGCAATTTTGTTAGCTTCCACTGTCCAATCAAGGAGAGCTATAGACATTGCTGGCACTAGAACTGTGTCCCCCCACTAATTGGTGTTAAAGAGGTTCCACTGTCTGTACATGTAATTGGGTTAGCAAACTGGAAATGCGCAATTGAAACGAACACAAGTGATAAGCTCTTGACACAGGTTGAAATTTTGAAATCCTGCAAATAATGAATAATGAAATAGTTCCCCTCCTTATGGCTGAAAAAATGTGACGAGAACCCATATTGAGTTCAAGGGCCTTATCGAAACTGGCTGCAATTAATATAAGGCACATTCACCATGTACATAGGACCGATGGCTTAACGTCCCCTCCAGGATGGCTATTCTCATGGTTCATTTACCCAAGTCCAAATGAACCACAGGATAGGCTGAGTCCATTTTAGTCAATAGTTCTTATACAAATCAAGTCCAGAATTTAGTACACGAAGTTCCCCGCAGGGAATCAACCGGGGACCTCCTGCCCCAAAGGCGAATACCTTAACCAGTGGGCAACGCTCTCCTATCAAAAAAAATAAACTTCAAAAATGCTGAGCAGTGTGCACCAGACCCCTTGTTCTGGGGGAAGGGGAAGGAGCAGGGTGAGGGGAAAAGTTTTTTGGGGGGGGGGGGGGATTATTTTTTGGGGGGGGGAACCCGTGATTATTTTTTGGGGGGGGGAAAAGTGAAATGCTGGTGGGGCAAATATTTTAGTTGAGATTTCTCACCACTTTTGGGGCCAAAATGCTCATTTTTGACAAAACAAATCTGTCCATTTTTTGTTTCGGCCGGGGAAGGCCCGCAAAACAATCGGAACACAGCACATTTAACAGCCAATCTTACCTTATACAGCACCAAGCAAAACCATATGAAAACTCTAGTGCTAATGCTAGGCTAAAACCACAAATGAATATGATAATTACATATAATATACTCCATCTGTAAAAGAAAATAATGATATAATAGTTATACTTATCATAATAATACTTTTAATCTGCAAAAGGAAGAAAGACATATTAATATACATTAACATGTGTTGTAATCCAGTAGGAAAAATAAATGGGTCATACTACGATATTGCATACAAGCGATGTTTCATTACTCATGGCCCATATCTTCCTATTTTATGTATCCACTATATTGGGGCATTTTGCCCAGTTTAAATCCAAACAGTTTTTGTAGCAAGACACTTCACAACAACTTTGGTCAAAGGAATGTAATTTTTCCGACTGAAATGAACTTTTCTCCTTATTGCAAATGTTATATTTTTGATGAACACAATACCTGCATCAAAATGCAACTCCTCAATTCATAGGTATTTGACCTACTTATTCTCTGATTGTTTCCAATTTTTTATGGATTAAAGGATTATGCCTGATGCATGATTGTAGCAGAACCTACGACTTGGCAAAACTCAAATATCCGCTGGGATCAAGTAATAATACCTCGCCTGGGAAATGTTGTACATATGTCATGGCAATCCTGCCACAGAAAATCAAAGGTGTTGACATCCCTGTCTGAATTTACAGCAATTCCAGCTGTTTTTTGTGACACAATTCAAAATCATTCCAGACTGGGATTCAGGCATTGTACTTCTAGCCAGGCCGTAACGGCAGGATTATTTTGGGGGGTGCCGGACTTCGAAAAGTAGACCTTTTTTAAAAAAAGGGGACTTTTTGCAAACGTGGACCCTAACTCCCCTAAAATGGTGGCTTTTTTTGGACTTTTTGTGAGGCATTTCAATCACCAAAGTGTGACTTTCTTGTCAAAATGTTTCTAAATTTTGGACCTTTTTTATCCAAATATTCTACAACAGTGGATCTTTTTGTCCGCTTTTTGTGGAATTTGGGGGGGGGGGGGGGGGGTGTGACCCCCCCACCCCCCTGCTTAAGGGCCTCTTCTAGCTTGTTATAAGATATTGATCTGGCAATGAAAGGTGGGATTAGCCGGGAGGATCAATGGTCTGTGAGCTGATGACTACATTCTTTTTTCAAGTTTGATAAATGAGAAGTGAAGCTTATCAAGGAAATAATATTAGGTACTTTTCCCTTTACAAAATATGAAACGTCAAACTGTTTTCAAATTGTAGAAGTGATGTCAGTAAGGTCCAGTTCAACATGTTTGAATATTTTTTTCATGCCATTGTGTCCCTTTAAATTACAGGTGAGGGACAAGATGAACATCTTGCCCCCACTACTCCATCAAAAATGGATGTTATGAGCCAAAAAATACCCTATTTTTAGTCAAGTATATTATTTTCTACAGTATTCTTGGACAAAATCATTTCTTTAGCTTTCAAATCAAAAGGATGAAATACTGGTGCGAAATGTTATAGATGGGGAGATGGGGCAAGTCAAGGTCATTCATTTATAAAATTCGGGTCATATCCCTGTAATCCTATCTCCCAGCTTTGATATTATCTTCCCAAGTTGAAAGATGTAAAAAATAAAAGTAAACAAACAATTTTACATTTACGGAATTTTTTTTAATGAGCCAGAAATATGAAAGTCTTACATTCCTGATAAAGTAAACATTCAAAAATGAAAGAGAGAGAAAAAAAGGTTTTGTTTCAAAATCTAAAATAGGGATCAGTATACATTAATAAGTTAAAAACTTTTCAGATTTGATTTTAAGGCCCAAAAAAGATTGTAGCCAGACAACAGATGCCAAGTGTACTCACAGGTTATGATCTATTGTTTGAATAGGCAAGACATTTCAGGAATGCCACTCCTTTGTATAAAGGGCTGATTATGCGCAAAATTGAAAAAAAAAAAAAACATGGTACTCTGAATTTTTTGTTCTCAGTACAACGAATGCCACAGTCAGTGTTATTGATACGCTGGTCAGTAATTGTCAGGGTTGCCGGCACAGACTCAATTTGACCGGGCAGAGAGTAAGCTTATTGCTCTAATGACCGGCCACAAAATCTCTCATAAAGTACAGGAAATGAAATATTGCTTATAACCAAGGCGATGTTCCAACTACCAATACTTGATTTACCCGGCACTCAATTTAACCTGGACTATAACCTGTCCCACAGTTTATGCATGTTTCAATTTTAGTGAACTATAAAATGGAAACGATTTCTCTTAAGTACAGGCTATTTTTTGTTCTTTTGCAATTCTAAAAAACAAATATGCAAGCTAAATTAAACATTAAATTGGGTTATTAGATGAGAAACAAGGTATGAATCCACTACTCACAAGAGTTTATTGTGATGAATGTTCATCAGTGATCCACTGAGAAATAAAAATGTCTCTTAAAATACCATGCTACTTGCATCTAAAATCACCTACGTCAAATATTTTTCAAAACCAAAATGTAACTATTAAGTGGCATACGGTAGGCCTGGTCTATTCTCTACTCTAAATTGTGCTTATTTTTATCAAGTAATTACTACTTTGTAGTACCACATAAAAATTCAAATTGTGATAGACTAAAATAGAGGGTTTCAACTCTTAGTGAAAGAGAGTAACTCCATTTTCACCAAATTAAATCACACAAGCCATTCACCATGTAACAACCAATAAAATAACCATGAGCATGGCCTAGCGGTTAGGGTGCTTGCCTGTGGCGCAAATTTAACAAAAAAATTCCCGGGTTCGAATTCTGGTGGGGTCACTTGCTGTTATTTATTTGGGTACTATCAATTCTGGATTTGATCTGTATACCAGCTATTGTTTAATACAGAATACCGCTCTCCTCCGTGGTTCACTTGGAAAATTGGGCAAATGATCATGAAAGCATCCAGTCCTTTGGACGGGATGTTAAGTTGTCGGTCCCGTGTAAAGAGAGTCACAACTGTACATGAACATTGCAGTCAGTGTCGAATTAGAGTAGGGTGAAAACCCCTGAATGTTCCCAATCTGCCCCAGCCTCAACGCGGGCCATGTTAGGCGCGTCCGTATCATGGATACACGCAGCCCCGGATCAGCATACTCCATTGAATAAATCCTGACACCACCGCAAGCCATGATATGACTTGTGGATATGCTAAGAAGAAGATCATATTTTGAATCAGCATGAAAAATGCATTCAAATGAGTCCAAACAAGCCTAGTCTTAGGTCAGTGCATGTTTTGAGATGTTTATCAAATGATAGGTCATTTGGGAGACCTCAAAAGCCACTGACTAATGTTTGTGTATTGAGTCAATCCCACAATGCACCAGTTTGGGGAAATTTCACATCAACAAGGTCATGTGATCCCACAGAAATCCTATTCTTAACACATAAAAACCCCAACTTCTACACTCATTTCAGCCCACAAAGCACTAGTACTTAGGTAATTTTTAGCATGATCACGAAAATGTCTTGTGGTTCTTAAACTTCTGAAACACTTTTCATCCATAAGTACTGACATGTGTTTTGTACAGAATAGACACATTGCAATGCATTAAGAGATTGGTTCAAAAACCCCTCTGGTTATAACCAATACAGAATCTATTATGATTGAAAGGGTTCAAGTATAACAACCATTTCCAATTCTATTTGTCAACACAAATTGAATGACATACCACTCATGTTCTACCTGCATCCCTACTGCAAAGCAAAAATAACATTTTCTAAAGCATAAGGACTTTAGCCTCATTTTTACTCTATTTTTTCACCAATGTAATTATTGCAATGTATATAAATCACTTTTTAGTCATTTCCATGATGTTTTTATTAATATTCAATTGGCTGTTCAATGTCCATTAAGGATTTGTTTTTTAAGCAAACAACATCTAGGCATTCTAAAATTACACTGAATATTGCAATTGAAAGTAACATATATGAGAGGTAATGATTTTGACTTGTTGTCAGAAAGTCAAGTGGCCACACACTCACTAAAAATAATTGCAAGCTAAACTTATCAATTACTCTATAGTGAATTCAACAAAACAGCCATTGAAATTCAGTTGATGTTGCCGACTATCAAAGGAAACTTTTCTGAAAACAAGAATGACCCACTTTGTAAATAAGAGCATCAATGATGCAGAAGCCTACCCTTGGGTTCATTCTTGAGAGCAAAGAGAAACCTGCCTGACATAAAAATTACTCAACTTAGGAAGATTACTGTCACATTACATAGCTTAGCAATTAAAGGGCCATGGTCCGATTACTAATAGTCTCCTCCCCAGAACCCCATATTTTAGCTAATGTTGCACCACTTTTAGTACTAAGTGCACATACGTCAATGCAAAGATTAAAAAAGATTTCTATTTCAAAATTCCTAGCTAAACTTCTTCACCTCTACGTTCCAAAACACCTATCAAGGCCCAAGTGATCATCATGACCATGTTTAATTTCTTTCTGTAAGCAACCATTTTGACTAATGACCTCAAATGACCCTCAAAGGATTTGCGACAACCTGTCCCTGAATAGCCAAGTGATCTCACTATATAAAATACATCGGTCCTCGGACCGCTTGTGTCACCTGCCGTCGCGGTTTGTGAATGATAGGCCTAACATCACCTTTGACCTTGATATGTGACCTTTGACCTCAAACAAATGAGGGTTTGCATGTAAACGCCGTAACAAACCAAGTTTGGTTCCAATTGAACTTCAACTTTTCAAATGAGGTCAATTTTACATTTTCAGCCTATTTTACAACTTGACCTCACATGACCTTTGACCTTGGTATGTGACCTTTGACCTCATCAACAAATGAGGGATCACATGTTGCACCTAAGCCTCAAGTTTGGTTCCAATTGAACTTCGACTTTTCAAATGAGGTCAATTTTACATTTTCAGCCTATTTTACAACTTGACCTCACACGACCTTTGACCTCGGTAAGTGACCTTGACCTTGGTATGTGACCTTTGACCTCGGTATGTGACCTTTGACCTCGGTATGTGACCTTTGACCTCATCAACAAATGGGAGATGCCATGTTACACCTGTGACCCAAGTTTGGTTTAAATCCATCAAAGTATATGGATATTACAGGCAAATGTTAACCTTTTTCACAACAACAGACATCAACAACAACAACTACAGTGGACAAAGTGATCCCTATGTGTCTTCCTGCCTTAGGGCAGGCGACACAAAAACTGATATGGTGGAGTTGTTGACTACTGTCTATATACTACTGTTAGGGGCCAAAGACTAAAAGCAGTTCAACATTTTTGACTGGGATACCCTATAGGTGACCTATGACCTTGTCTGTACACCCAATGAGCCCACCCTAACACCACTGGCGAGTGCCAAAATTGTGTAAAACGTTTTTCGATGGAGTAGTGAACTTGCGCACTATGATGAGATTGCGATTTTTCCGTATTTGAAATACGTGTTTACACAAGTGGCACTCGGACGACCCTCTAAAAGAGCAAGGATTTGGGCGACATATCTAACCATGACTGATAAATTACCACATTACTTTGACCTCCCAAAATGTAAAGTGGACAGCTATTATCATAATCTAACAATGACTTGATATACCGAATATTTGGCCAAATCCCTAAATGTAATGCGGACTATATCCTACTTCTAACCATGACTGATACTTACCACAATTACTTTGACCATCCCAAATGTTTAATGCGGACTTATCCTAATTCTAACCATGACTGATATTTTAAATAATTATTAGACCATCCCTAAATGTAATGCGGACTATATCCTACATCTAACCATGACTTATTAATACCACAATTACTTTGGCATCCCCACATGTAATGCGGACTTATTCTACTTCTAACCATGGACGATATTTACCATAATTACTTTGACCATCCCCCCCCCCAAAGGTAATGCGGACTATATCCTACATCTAACAATGACTGATACTTACCACAATTACTTTGGCCATCCCAAAAGTAATGCGGACTATATCCTGCATCCAGAACTCTCACAGACGCAAACCTTTTCATGGGATCACAGTAACCGTGATTGGAACAATTTATGAATACTGAAAAGAGAGAAAAAAAAAAAGAATAAGAAGATGTGAGCAAAATTATAGAGTTTCACTAAAATGAGAAAGGTGATGGTGAGTCAATGTGTAGAATCTAGTGCATTTCTGTGAACAAACCAATTTTACATTAATATATGTGAAAGACTCAAATCTAAACCTGGAGAAAATTAAATCACCTCAACCCAGTCCCTCTCGCAGGAACTCTGCTACATGGGGGCAGTTCCCGAACTCATTGTAAATCTAAGTGCACACATATCATGCCTGAGGGGACCAATTCGTCCAAAGGCACTGTGTAACTGATCTGAAAAGGTCTACTATGAAGAACATACGCACAATAGTATTCACATAGGGTTACGCACAAAGTTTCGGGAACGGCCCCTGGATACTAGAGAAAGAGCAATAAGTGGGTAAAGTTGTAATTGCGAGCTTCAGCAGCCATAATCTCATTGATTATGGGAGGAGGTAGACCTGCACGCATGGCTTTTGTGTGATTTGGCCCATAATATGGTCTTGAACAATATGGTCCAGGACCATACAGTCCTGGAGCGTATGTTCCTGGAGCACAAATAATTGGAAAACATTTAAGTCAAGAGTCTAGGAGCATAATGGATATGCTCCTGGAGCATAAATAATCTGAAAAAAATATTGTCAAAGATGCTCTAGGAATCAAATTTGACTTATATTTCTCGGGATTATTTATGCTCATAGGTAATTACAGGGCGAGTTCAAAATGCCCCTGATTGTGTCCGCCATTTGAATTTTGAAATAACATATATCTATTGGGGGGGTAGAAGGGGAATCTTCCCCCCTGAAAATTAGTGATTTCTGCACAAGTGCCAATTTATAGTGAAAAAAACATAGGCCTACACTGTTAAAAAAAATCCAAAATTAAAAAAAAAAAAAAATGTGCCCCCTCCCCCCCCAACCCCCCCGGAAAAAAGATGGTTACACCACTGATTTGTATCATCGGAAAGCCTACTCCTTTTCTTTAATTTGCTGCAAAGATAATTCCATCGGGTAAGTATAGGTGACTACCGTCTTTGAATCAAGTATTCAGCTTTTCCCCATATCCACGATTTCCCATTTGAATGCATGGTGGCCAACTAAGCAAAATGCCTCCCCAAATGATAATGGTATGTCTATGTCAAATTAAAGTTATCTTGAAGGGGAAAAGCAGGTAATGTTAAGTTTTATTTCCCCAGATGTGGCATTGGGGGTCTACAATATAGACAAATCCTTTAAACCTCAAAAGGTCACCCAATATGGTCTGATTCATTCAACTCCTCCAGGAAAAACTGTACATGATCAAGTTAAATTTATTCAAATCGATTTGTATGAGTAATGAGGATGTACAAACGGTAAGAGGGCATCGATGGTAAGGGGGCCCACAGTACAAAATGGGCTGCCTATTGAAACACATGATTTATCGCTCTCTGGTATCCGTCATATCTTTGCACCTGCCTTACAGAAATTGAATTTGCAGGAGAGAATTTTGAATTCATGCTCTTTCAAAATATCTTCTTTTGAACCTACATAGACAAGTCAGTTTTTTGCATATTAGATTGAAAATTAATCCTGTTTTTTCTAGCTCCTGAGCCCCACAGAAACGGTGTTTCACGTGGTTCCACTTATGTCGCCGTATCATACCGCCAAGACGCTTTCTCATCTATTTTTTAAATATAAGTTAAATATGAATGAATACGCACATGAATGACACCAAAAGCGAATCTCTCGGACAAATACCCGCAACAAAACTACACAAATTACACTCAAATTCTAGGTTTTATAGGAACTATAGCGGTGTTGCACTTTTCGTGGCGGAGGGATTTTGTACTATGCTCCTGTAAATTGTGATTGAATTTTGTGGGGTTAAATAGCGTCGCATTTATCCTGCAGTCAATAAATAGTCCAATTTTCTTCTGGGCAATGATTTACTTAACTGAACGCCGTTCATTTTAATGTGAATCCGTGAACAGAACCCAAAACCGACTACTTGATTCAAACGACTGTAGCTTGGTCTATACTCAACCAATGTGAATGATCTATGCAGCAAATTAAATATAATGAACTAAGCTTCAGATGATACCACATATGTTAAATATATGTTAAATATATGCTACTTTCATATTCAAAATGGCGGACACAATCTGGGTATTTTTTTTTGACTCACCTTGTATAATGATAATGGGCGTGCATTAGGTTAAATTATAAGACAAAATGACACAGTCTCGAACCTGGTCCCTCTCACAGCCATATAGCGAAACTGTGACGCAGGTAGTGTAAACAGTTTGGCCGGCCGCCCGTATTCCAAAAAGGTGTTTTAAGCTGGGCAAACGTTTATATGTGAGATAAACGTATCGCTTAAGTAAAACACAATTCCAGAAAGTAGTTTAAAGTTAAACGTAATTTTAACTTCGCCAAATGCATCCAAATTTAAACTAGGTACGGAGCTAGTTTAAAAAGTGTTTTAGTGTGTATGTGTTTTGTAAGGGGCTACCAGCTCATGACACTGTCCAGTTGAACAACACCAATGAGGGCCATATATTCTCGCCCAGCTTCGGGTTGTAGCACTAAAAGCTATGTTATATGGAAAGCCATGATACACTGTGCACTCAACCATTAAAACACAATAAGGCCTTTTAAACACTCAAGTTAGCATCTTTAAATAACAACGAGTTATTTTTTGTGTTTAAAGACTCTGTTTAAGTAAGCAAATGGTTAAAAAATATTTAAATGCGTTTTGCTTAAACGCAATTTAAATTACGGCGATTTTAAGCTAAAATTGCGTTAAGCTAAACAAGTTTCTGGAATAATACGGGCCTTTAAAGTTTGGGAGGAAATTGGTATTGTAAGACTTTTCCACAAATGTTCCTATTTCCAGAAGGCTGTCCATGCAAGAGCTTTCCATCTCCCATCATGGCGTCTAGATATTTGAAGTTGGTCATATGATTAAGAGATTCCAAATACTTGTAAGGGAGTCTAAGGTTGAAAATTGATGGTCATGTACTCTGTCTTGGGTGCACTTAAGACCAACATCTGCAGCTGCATCTGCAGTCCTAGAGAACTGAGATTGTGTCCGTGAATAGAGGCTAACAGAAGGGCAATATCATCAGCAAAGTCAAAGTCATTTAGCAATTTGGCTGGATGTCGTCTGGATTGGAGAGGACAAGTACAACTCCCGAGTCTGGCCCGATGTCTTCCTCAAAGCTTATAAGGTGTTTGTGTAAAATATATCATCTCTTACCTACTGTATCCACGCTAAGTCGTCCACAGGGAGGTATGGATATCAAACAGAACAGCTTAATACCTTTATAAGGTGTTTGTGTAAAATATATCATCTCTTACCTACTGTATCCACGCTAAGTACTGTAAATTTTAGAAGCCCATCCTGATTTGTTATATGTTCATTCCGTAGTGTCTTGGCTACTCTGGGGCCTGCGATGGCTTTATGAGAAGTCTCGTTGACAACATAAAAACACTACTTTTAATCTGTACAAAACAAATAAATACACACAATGTATTTAATTTAGCTGTGTTGACTTCACCAGTTGCAACATTCTATTGTTTCTCGATGTTAGAAAACTTTCCGCAAAGGGCAAAGTTAAGATATCAGAAACAAACTACTTTACGAACCTCAGAGGGCAGGTATTTATTTTTATTAATTTATTTACTTTTAAAGGGGGGGATGACCCAATTTCATTATCTTCATTCAATGACCTTGACCCCAAAACCCTATCTACAAAGTTTTGTGCCAATATTTCAATCCGTTTTGGTGTGAGCGCTAAAAACATGATTTTGTAAGGCCCATAGGTACCCTTAGTCGACCCAAATGGGTTACACTTTCACTCATAACATCCAAACTAATCATCTTTTGGCACTAAGCCTTCACAGGGTACATGAGAAAAATAATAGCTTCCTTTCTACACCAATATATTGACCATATCTGGTTAAATCTGAAGTTCTCAGGACGAGGCTATTAGCGATTGGGTCATGGCCCTTTAATTCTCTTTTATCTCTCACAAAAATAAACCAAATTATAGGTTCCTAGGGGGTTCAACCTATTGATTACAAGATTATTGCCAACAAGAGAATGGTACACAATCCAAGCCAGTTGAAGTCAATTCATTTAAAATAATACTTATTAGTGTGGTCACTGAAAGTAAAGCGGGTGTTCTAACCATAAAAAATACTGCAAGATCCCCATGGTGGGACGAAAATATGCAAATGACCTCATTAATAGGTGCAAAAAGTGATGACACAATTGCATAGGTATATGTACCAATACCCACATACCAATTTACGTCAAATTCGGCCCATCACCTTTTAGGAAGAGCCAATCATAGAAAATATGCAAAATTGAGGTCTTAATATGCACAAATAATGTTGGCACAGTATAGCAGGTATTATCTGCATTGCACAACTACCCCCATCACCAGTTTTGTTATTATTCAGTTGTAAGGATCAAGGTGGGAAAATAGTGGATCCAAAACTAAAAATGATAAAATTGGATGATTTACGCCCAATATGTATTAATGGTCTCGCTATGAGTTTTAACCTATTGGCCCGACTGCGTCTTGCCCAATATTTGCAACTCATAGCCTCAACCAATAAATCTGGGCTGATTCAATCCAATTTTATTCCCAACTTGGACACTGCGAATGTGGTTGAGGTTCATCTTTTAAGTTTTTAACCAGTTAAACTAACCAAGTAGCTAAACCAAGTGCCATACCCAAGTTAACCTAAGCAAGTTAGCCTAACCAAGTTAACCCTAAACCAAGTAGCTAACACAGTAACCTAACCAAGTTAGCCTAACCAAGTACCTAACAAGTTTAGCCTAACAAGTTAAACTAAGCAAAGTTAACCAACCCGTAAACCTAACCAAGTCAACCTAACCAAGTTCCTAATCAAATGGAACGTTCACATACAGAAGGAATCTGAATTGATGTCAAAATATTCCACATGGCTTTTATCCCAGGGGGATAAAAGATATGAACAAGCTGAATTTAGTACCACATAAGCAGATCAAAAATCTGCTAAAAATCCTTTGTTGGAAAAAACTTCCTTTGAAAATGGGCAAGGTTACACAAGGGTCAATATTTTAAAAATTCTGATTGTGTTAAAAATAGAAATTAACTTGTAGTTTGTATAAAGTATACTTTGCCCTTTCTACATCTAAGCTTATAATGGTTTAAAAGTCATCCTGGGGTATAAAATGTTATAATGACTTTTAATTTTATTAAAGTAATCCAAATTCTTCACCTTGCCATACAATTACAGAAATATTTACCGGCTCCAACTACGGCATTTGGCATGTCTAGTACAGGCAAAGAGTGTAACCCTTTTCGACATTTAGCCCTTTCATAATGCTCCAGTTCCAGTTAAAGGCGACTCAGATATTCCTGGGATAGCGCCCTCAATTTCAAAACAATCCATGTTTTTTGCATGTACATAATGCTATCCCCATACTGCTCACTGTGTGAAATAGCTAAGCTCAAATTGCAGGTCCTCATATAGAAAAATCACACTTTGTTATAAAGTTCTGGATCCGGAAATTGTGTTAACCAAAGTATAGTATTTGTATTGTTATACTATACAGAAATGTTTAGTACATCAAAAAGGAAAATCGGATTCGATCCTCAACTTGGGGAATTGAGCATTTTAGGCAGGACTGTCTTTCATTCTAGTTGACTATTTGTAATTAAACACACGGCCAAAATATATTTCACATCTCCACAATTCAGCCTTTAATATACAATAAGGCTAAGAATTGACACACATTTTGAAAAGATGACCATTTATCTTGCTCAAGAAATGTATCAAATGAGTCCAAACAAGCCTGTCTTAGGTCAGTGGTTTAAGATTGCTACGATCACTTTGGAAACCATCTTAAAAGGCACTGACTTAAGGGTTATAACCTACACAGATCTAGCCGAGTTGACAAGTTTGCCTTCTTGTCCTTGGTTTGCTATATCAAATACAAACACACCACTTGTTATATCTACATAATATTGTTATCAATAGTATTTACAAGTTGATAATTAGTTTCGAATTCATGGGACAATTCTAATGGAAGCAGGAACAATGAGTATCACTTTGCATTAAAAACGCAAATGAAATACAAACACTGTATACATTACATATCAGTTTGTTTCCCAGAAACACAAGGATATAAAGTAATAAAAACATTGTATATTATGCTCACACTATGTTCTAAAAAATAGAAAGCATGGTCAAAGTAAATACAGATTTCTTGTCAGTATGGGTATAACACTTAAACTGCATAAGGGGGGGCTCCAAGGGGCCCATTTTTTGTTTGGCCAGCATTTTTTTAATGCTTGCAATATATTTGGTTTATAATTTTTGAATTTGTTAACTTCATTTAGGTGCGCTTACATTGGTGCTGCAAATCCACTGTTGTTTTTGCGGTTAATTCGCATGAGTCCCTAGGAGCCCCCCCCTATGCACTCACAGAGGTGCCCCATGACAAAAATGAAAAACCTTAATAGAGTAACTGTTGATTCTGATTTTCATAGATGCATACACCTAGTTACATAAAGTTAAACAAAGTAAAAATTTATCAAATATTTTTTTTTTTTAATTTTGTATTTTTCTTTAATATTTGATATACATCATATGCCAGTTTACTCGTTAGGAACTTATGGTAAATTATACAAGCCTAAATAATATAAAATGGCATGAGACAGTTATGTGTATGCGTAATAGGTAACTACATAAGGTCATTCTTCACCAAAGTAAGCAATCAGCAAAACTCTAGGTGAATCCATTACCGTAGAAAAAGCGAAACGACGATCAGTGTCTTTCGCACATTTTTCCGCAAAATTTAAATCCACGTTTTGCCCCTACTTTCTTACTGAACAATGTTTTTCCGTTTTTATTTCTTATTTTTGAGTCTTTGCATACTTCGAAACATGTGAATTTCATCTAAAAATTTCCATCTAAAAAAAGCGGTTGGTTTATATAATGCATGGTCACTAGGAGCCCCGCCCCTTATGCACTAATAGAAGTTTTGAAAACCCTCATGCAATTTAAGGTTAAACAAGTCAAAATTCACCACCAGTGAGCAATAGGAGCACATGCCAAGGGCCAATCTCCATCAAATCACTGATACCTTTCCATAATCATTGTTTTCCAATCACAGACCCCCTCAACTGGCTCATGTTGAACCACATCTTGCTCAAATTTCCTTTTTAAAGGACCAGGAAATGTATGACAGATAATAAATATTCATCCTTGAAACCTGGAATCGTATATGAAAATATAATGTTCTGATGATATTCGTTAAAAAAAACGAAGGAACACCTTTCGGACTCAAGACCAATAGATATATCTATCACTCCTCTGCCAGCACTGGCTCTTTGTTAGCTCATTGAGAAGAGGGCCGTGGCTAGTAATACGGAGGGTCGCCCGGTTCAAATCCAGCAAACGCACATTTTTTTCACACTGCTATCTGCGCGGGCCAAAATAGCCAGGTTGTGCTAGGGTCAAAAACTGATGCCAGAACAGAAACATACAAAATTGATGGCCTGCAAATTCCAGGAATTCTTTCTCCGAACCCATTCAGTCCAGTTGAGGGAACCTTTGTGGTACCCCAGGTGTTCTATTTTAGGCAAAGAAAACTCATCGGTGAGTAAAAAAAGAAGGTTTAGTTTTAAGGCAATAGCTGCCATTTGTAGAATTCCATCAAACATACTATTATGCAAGTCTTTGGTCAGTGGGCTCTTGAATCTCAGGCGACAACAGTCGCCTGTGAAGACCATTTCAAGAGCCAAGACTCTCAAGGAAATTTAAATTAAGAGTCATCCTAATATATGGCAGCACACCGATATATACATTGCAGCTATTACACTTTGACCTTGCACTAGCACAATGGAACTGACCCTTTGATAAATTTTTGGTCCTTCGAGCCCTGCAAGCAAATATACTCAGAGGTCAAACTTTTTCACTTTATAATAAAATACAAATACCATGTGACATATTTGGAATGAAACAGAAAAATGCAGTCAAATGAGTCCAGGCATAGACTAGTTTAGGTTGTTGCTTCTCAAACAAACCGATGATTTTGAAATCCAAATTGGGCTTGATAACTCAAGCAAAGAAAAGAGTATGTCAACAATGATATCTTTTAACCTATTTTACTTTTGCCCCACCCCACAACAGACTCGGGAAAACACCCGGGTGCTGAATGTATAGCGATTTAGAGGCTGGCGCTCTCCGATCAATATATCCAAATTCAGCTGTGATATCTCCAGTAGGAAATAAGGATAGCAGGAAACCCTTATTTTTATCTTTTTAGCATTTTTCCACCCTATAGTACAGACTCAGGGAGAACCCAGGGATGGACTATAACGTGCTCCCCATCTATGGCCATTTCTATTCAGTGATTCACCAGAAGAGACAAAATATTCGAAATTTACAGAAATACCAAGGATAAGTCTGTAGAATTCCCATAAGTTACTTTTTCAAAACTGAGAATTGCCAGAAAAGGAATAAACCGCTGTTTTCAAGATCGAATCTCCCATTATTACATTTTGTAGTAATGTCTCGTGAGCAACGTACTGACAAAAAATCTCAGACTTGTCCTTTTAGTGATTGCTTCTGGTCTTATCATATCATTCTGTCAGTGTATTACATAGGACGGATGTTAACAGATACGATTTTTGTTTGAGAAAATCGCATTTGAAAGATCGCGAACTCTAGAGGGTCGGTAACACTCCCCACATAATCAAAATAAATCCCGATTAAGAAACTAGAATTAACAACTGTACATTTATTTTGCTACTTTCCATGAATTCTTCCTTGATAAAATGGATGTAAAACATTGGAAAAGTCAACCATCATATCCGTCACCCAAAAATTACTCAAATCGCATTTTTCATGACATAGTGACGGATGTTTAAATTGTCCCTATACTAAAGCGTTGTTCAGCATCCGTCATTTATGGAAAACACAGCGATCGGCGTTTTCTGACATCCGTCAAAAAACCAACATCCTTCGACGCGAATCTGCTCAATTTGGTTTATTACATAATGACGGATGTGAGTGATTGCCACGATTCACCTTTGAAGTGTAAAATATAATATAAATGTATACTACTATCGATATTTATAAATTAATTACATATTTCACTTGTGTCCAGTTATAAATTTAAGAATGAGATATTACTAACAAATGTATTTCAAGGCGTTCTTTAACCACAAGTCTCGCCTGCTTTTCCGCGCTTTAATGTAAGAACAAAAACACCCACAAGCACACACAGAGTGTACTGTGGAGTCAGGGTGTCCCCAAAAGGTGTGCAATCAGATAAACTCCAATTTTTTCTTAACTAGTTTTACTTCCGCACTATTGTTCATTGACACCACCCTAGGGGTCACAAACATTTTCCATTGTGGAGATATTAATCTTGCAGTTGAAATTCCCCCCCCCCCACGAGGCCATAAGTCAAGATGTTGTAAGAGTAGCACCCCTGGTTTTTGCATTAATAGTATCTTTACTTTCCTGCTCTTTCCATTTGACAACACCCCCGGGGTCATACCATTTTCATTGTGGAGATCTTAATCATGAGAAGTCCTCCACAAGAGCCTAAAACTAAGATTGTTTAGGAGTAGCACCCCCCGGGTTTGCATTTTGATAGTTTCTATACCTCTCAACGTTTTCATTTGACACCACCCTAGGTCACAACATTTTCCGTTGTGGAGAATATTAATCTTGAAAGTCCCCCACGAACACCGTACGGATGTTTAGGAGTAGCCACCCCCGGGTTTTGCATTTATAGTAGTCTATACTTCTCACTCTTTCAATTGATATCACCATAGAGGTCACAACCTCTTCCGTTTGGGAGATTTTAATCTGAAATGTCCCAACATAATCATAACCACGAGATGGTTCGGAGTAGCACCCCCAGTTTTTGCATTTATAGTATTCTTATTTCCTGCTCGTTCATTTGACACCACCCACCCCCAGGGGTCACAAACATTTTCTTGTAGAGATATTATCAGAAAATCATGCCAAATCCCTTAAAATACACTAAAATTTAGAAATATGAAACTTTATTCATTGGGCAACACTATTTTTAAAAAATCATGTGACCACATTTTAAATTTGAGTCGCCTACAGTCCAGAAGTGGTGAAATGCACAATTTTTGCGTATTTCATCAGGTTTCCAAGATGTAAACAGGCTGCACCCACAAGACTGACCAGAACTAGAAAAACCATTTCAGAAACATGGCACTGTCTAGCTAGATTGAGTTAATACCTTTGTGTGGTGTACTCCCCCCCCTTTTGATAGTCTTCTTTTTTTGGTAACCTGTTTGTCACCACCAAATCACACCGCATAACTGCCAAATAAACCCATGCTGACCTAATTTATTGTAAAGGTAAACAAACCCTGAATCAAATTCCTTTTGAAGGTGTTCACACTGACCATTGACCCTGAGAAAATTTGGTTGAAATGGACCAAGCCTTTAGCATAGTTGCAATTTTAAAATAATCAAAGAATGCCCCTTTAAGTAGCCCGCATGCATTTTTGCGCACAATTATGATTCACACAAAGATGTTTACCATATATAGTCTCATGTAGCTGAGAATTTTGCATATCCAATGCACCATTTAAGCGATATTACAGCAATTACGCATTTTTAATTAGATCAATTGCAATCAACACTGCCCCTTTAATTGACCCACTTGCTCTTTGACCGCAATTGTGATCATACAAAAATTTACGGCATAGAAGTCTCACTGTAGCGCAGGATTTTTCATATCCAATTATTCCATTTCAGTGATACAGCATTAAATCAATTTAATAGATCATTGTAATCAAAAATGCCCCTTTAATCGCCCACATGCACTTGACCAATATGATTCACCACCCAAAGATGCCTGCATGTTTCTTTCATGCAGCGAAGTAATTTTGCCTATACGATGTACAGTTTCAGCGAACAGTAATTATGCATATTTAAAATATTAGCTTCATGTGCATACCTAAGCCGCATTGTATCTAACACACTTTCAAATTGCAAAGGATGCTCACCATGATAGGCTCTCAAGCAGTGAAGGAATTTTCCATCTCCAATGTACTTTCAAAATTATACAATTAAGCCTGTTTTTTTGCATATTAAGTAGCTCATTTGCTAACGTAATTTTGCCCGAAATACTCCCGAAATCTAGTCAGTTTGAGAACTCTCCAGACCGCTCCCATCCACCAGTTACAATCTCATACGCCTTGCGAACTCAGAAAACTGGTCCAATCCTTGCTGAAAAATTTCGTTGAATTATGCAAATAGATACTTAATTAGTCATATTTTTACGGGCCCAAAATCTAATCAGTCGATAAAAAGAACTCGTTGACCCGCTTCTTTCCAACCAGTTACAACATCTCATAGCCCTTACGAACTCCAGATAATCGTACACAAGCCCGTGAACACGAACGTCAGTATGCAGACAGACAGCAGACAGACAGACCGACAGACAAAAAGTATTTACTATCCTGCCCGAACAAAGTTCAGGCGAGACAAAGCTTGGTGTGAACATCAATTATACACTTCTTTGACAGAGGGTTCAAAATCCTTCACCTTTTACTACACAAAGTCGTCTTTATGCAACATACGTCAAAATTGCAAAATTCTAATTAAGATTATTATTAATGAAGTGCTTTCAAGTTTCTGCACTTGGCATGTTTGAAGATATTGGTTTTTGTACTATTCCTTAATTTTCGTAAAAATGATAAAATCAACATCCGTCACTATGTAATAACACCTGACGATTTTGCAAGGTATGTTGGGTACCTGTACTTGTTACAGACATTTTTTTTTTTTTTTTTTTTTTTAATTTTTTATTTTGCTACTTTAGGAAATCACTGATAGTGCCTTTAATAGCCTCATCCAAATGAAAGTTGCTTGACTATCTCTTACCTTCCTGTTTGATGTCTGTGAGATATGTTGCACAATAAGAATCTTCATCCTTTACTGATAACATGACAGCCCTCGGCCAGTAAATCAAAGTCATTCTAAAACAAAGCAGAATGTTTAGTGTTTCTTATCTGTTTCCTTGTTGTTTCAGATTGCCTGCTAGCCAAACATTTTACATTATAAATAATTTAAAACTATTTTGTAAGGCAAGTCTGAAAAAACCTATACTCTGTTTTGGGGACATACTAAAATACAAGTGAATGTAAAATTGACTATTTTTAAGTGCACTCTTTGACTAATTTGGCGAAAATGTTTACTTTAGAGGAAGTAGTAGATTTGCATTGTATTACTACTATACATTCTTAAACAAATGTGAAAATGTAAGCAATTTCATTGGCTGATGCCCGGGGGTCAATTCGACAATTGAAGCCAGGAAGTATGCGCTGCGTATTGACGTTATTTGAAGGTTGATGCGCTCGCATCATATCGCATTTTGCTACGTTCGCACGCGCGCCTGCCAACATTGCGTTTCATTGCGTTTATTCGTTGCGTTCAACGGTTTGTTCTTTTTGTCACTGGGTGGTGGCAGTCCTTTCTTGTTGTATTTAAGCTATAAAGTATTGCAAAATTGGAATAAAGATGACCTTCAATTGTAAAGCTATTTAAGAATGAGAATAAAGGTATGATTTTGGGAACCGGTAGCCTCTTTACGACGAATTGAAACCTTCGACACCATTATTTTTGCGTGGAAGAACTCGGCCTCCGACCTCATTCTTCCACTTAAAATAATGGTATCGCCTTGGTTTCAATTCATCGTAAAGAGGCTACCAGTTCCCAAAATCATACCTTTATTCTCGAAATCTACTGGGGCGTGAAATCTTTTAAAAGGGGGTATTTATTGTAAGTGATTTGTTCAGTTATATTTCCATAGCAACCATACCAAGTAGCATCAGTGAATACCATGGTGCTCCTACATAAAAAAAAACACGAGTGAACTAGCTAAAAAAATCAACAATGATTGCATCCACAGCTATACTAAAATGACATACCTATACCTAGCCTGAGTCCCTGACCCCTCGTTCGCAACAAACATGGCGGTTCAAGTGTAATGGCCGTGCATATATTAGAGGACTGAAGGATTGAGTCTATACCTATACCCACCAAACACACCTGTTTGAAAGTCTCATTTATTATGACAAAACCAGAATAAAACAAAAAATATAAACGGCGACACACTTTTGACAGCCGATTTGGATTATTTATTCCTCCAACTCGTTCGTTCGTTCGTGCAAGTCCAAAATCACAGTGGAAGATCCGTCTTAACCAGCTGATAGTTTCATCATCCAGGTTGATAGGCCTGGAATTCCTCTTGGGGCCTTGTAGACCTCACAGTCATCTATGATGTGGCTAATGGTTTGTAACTCTCCACAATCGCAGTTTGGTGATTGTTCTACTCCGATCTTGTGATGGCCAACGCCAGTTCTGAGGCTGTTGAGGTTGACCCATCCTTTCCTATCAAGGTCACAACCTATGGGCTTGCTAGATGGGCTGTCCACAAACTGCTTTAGGTTCAAATGTAGAGTATGACCATTGCTCATCTGTATAAATTTACGAAATTTTTTATTTCGGGCAAAATATCATTTTTTGCTAAAATCTAGTTTCTCATGTTTTTCTACAGAGAATGGACATGCATATAGAGTTGCGCTATAACACACAAATCACGACCTTGTAGGCCTAATGTCAAGATAAGATCCCGCGATGGATTTTTCTGATTTTTTGCAGAAGAAGTGTCCAACTTCGTGTCGCCACTGCTTAAAATTGTTCTAAAAATCAAAATAGACAATTTTGCATGGGTCAAACAGCTTTGCAAAATCTATTAAATATTCCCTGACAAGATCATTTTCTTCTAAATAATCAACTGAAAGGGTATCTGCACTTTAATAATTTGACAACATACGAAAAGTTCAAATGGAGTGGCCATATCTTCCAATAGTTCGTTACCAATCAATACACAATCAATAACCCAATATAGTATGTTACAAAATCATGTTTCACACATCTTAACAAATGTAACCACTGCAAATCGTACCAATCCGAATTTGTACTCTCCTTTTTGACAAAGCATATCTTTTTGTTTTCCTACATATCGCATTGAAATGAAGTAAACGCAAATAAAAGCTTAACTAGTATTTTTCGCGTTCTCGCTTTTGCGCTCCGCTATTTTCAAGAATATACTGTGGGCCGCCCCATGACCTTTGACCCTGGCACGATGACCTTTGATCTCATCACCATATGAGGGATCGCATGGTGCACCTATGACAAAAGTTTGGTTCCAATTGAACTTCAAGTTTTCATTTTTTTTATTTTTCCAGTTGTTTTGTCAAATCCATGTTTCCCTAAATAATGACCTCACATGACCTTTGACCTTTCCAACATGACCTTGACCTCATCAACTATGACGGATACCATTGTGCACCTATGACCAGAAGTTTTGGTTCCAAATGAAGTAAAACTTTTCAATTGAGGAGGTCCAATTTAAAAAAAAACTTACAATTTGTGACACACACATCCACACACACTACACACACATACACAACGCACACGGATTGCCTAAGTGGTCCTGCCAGTATAGCTGGCGGGCCCCCATAGTTAGCTTTAAGAGCATACCAAACAAAGACCCATGGCATACTTTAGTTATTTACCAAATGCCGGTTTTCCGAGTGTAACATTTTTTGGGGACAGCCTGTATATATTAAGAGTGATCAAACGCAGATATTATAATGACTTACTCTATTTTGCTCTTGAATTTGATTGCTTCAACACCAAATGTCATTTCTACCAGGTCTAGTCGCCTAGGATCTGTTTTAGTAAAAGAAGAAAAATGCATATTATTACATATCGTCGTGCGAGAAGTCTTAATTTAGTCAGTGGCTCTTGAAGTGGTTCTTCACTTCAAGAGCCACTGACTCAAGGAAAGATAAGTTATCCTAATACATGGCATCACACATTGCTATTATTGCATTCACATGAAAATATATTTTTACTTTGTGCCCAGATACAATTATTGCACTGTAAGGACGTCAGCACTGCAGACTTAGACCTAGAATTTCACAGTTCTCGGCTTTTGCGCTCACTATATTCAAAGGTGATCGCGAAACCCAGAGACCGCCTAGTATTGCATATTGTGCCGGTGGGACGCGCAACGGTTTGCGCTAGTTGCACATATTCATCCCACAAGAGTTTCTGATTGCATCATACTATGTTTCTTAATTCCCTTCACACAACAACCTTCTTTGATGGTTAACAGAGACTTTATCTATGTTGGATGCCCCCTTGGCATCTGTCACATTGAGAACAAAGTGGTAGGTCCCTGCCACTAGGTAAGCAAGTTGTAACTTGGCTTGGTGCTGGGAGCCATTGAGGATCACCTGTACAGAAAAACAAAACATCCTCAGTAATCCTGACCTTTTTGGGCTACAAAGGTCATGCAAGATCACCAAGGTCACATGAGGTCACCAACATGTGACACACTACCCAAGGACCATTGTATGCAAATGTCACGAAAATTGATTGACATATATGGATACGGCAAGCAATTGTATAATTCTGACCAGTTTGAGGCCACGACCTTTAGTTGACCTTTGACCCCACTCATGAGAGGGTTAACTATGGGTATTACTCAAGGACCAATACATGCAACTGGCATGAAAATGTGTGCATGTATGTGAAACAGCAGGCAATTATGTTTAAAGACACTATCAGTGATTATCCCGAAAGATAAAAAATATTAAAAATTTGTAGAAATAGCTTAAAAGTGAAGGATAAGTCTGTAGGACTACCATTAGGTATATTTTCCAACTGAACAAGGCGAACTCGTATTTACGCGTAAAATATGTCCCCGCCGACTGTCGCGATCACTAAGAAGTGAGAAATTGAACTACATCAGACCACCCCCCTTAATTCTGGCCAACACTCCTTGCATATTAATTAGCTCATTTGCACTATAGACCCAAAGAACCATACCCACATAACACATAACAAACACAACACCCCCCCACACACACACACAAGCACATCAACACACACACACAGAGTTAAACATGCAGATCATCTCCATATTACACCCACTCTCAGTCGCAATAGATTCAACAGATTTGTATGGATGATTATTGCCCAGCATTACGTAACACAAATGACCATACAGGGACTTGGCACAATTATGGGTCTCATTTTCAGCCTTCTGGTATAGGAATGACCCATTATGCCAATTTTGGTGTAGAAAAGGGTCAGTATTTTGTCCGCAATTTCTAGAGATTGACGACTGTTACTTTGGTACTAAGCGATACCAAACACAGCAAATGCCATATTGAGTGGTTAGTGTCATGTAAGGTAAGGTAATATGGACCCCCTGGACATTATGGATCCCCTCATTACCAGTGGCGGTGCCAGACCTCTTTTTCTGGGGGGCAAACGGAGAAAGTGAAATCTGGGGGGCGCAAAGTGAAATTTCTTGGGGGCAAAATATGAAAAATTTGGAAATTTTTCACCAAAATTTTGGCCCAAAAATCGTTGATTTTTTTTTTTAATTTTGCATTTTAAAATTTGCACCAAAATCCTTTCATTTTTCTTTCGACGGGGGGGGGGGTGGCGGGGGGGGGCAAAACTGGGGGCAAGAGGAAAAAAATTGGGGGGGGGGCAAAGCCCCATGCCCCCCCCCCCCGGCAGCCACGCTCATAAATTTTAAACATAGGAATGGTGAAGGGGCTCCGTCAGCTTCTATACTCCCCCTACGATGGCTCATGTTTGTACCTCTTTCTTATGGGTACCTGTGACCGCTTTGTTCCCATTTAACTGTCAAAACTGTTAGTGCCTTCCCTTATATTGCCCATACTTGAAAGAACATCCTTAATCAAACTAATTCCGAATTAAGGAGGAAGTGTCTGAAGCCAAAGAAATATTTAAATGAAAATTTTCAACAATTTTCGTATTTTGTCAGTGACATTTCTAACATCTATTTTCTCTTGGTCTCGGTCTGAGGTTGTTACATGGCAACATCTGGTATGACCTACTAATGCATAAGTTACATTTATCAAATAGTACTTGCTTTACACCAATTCAAAAAACAGCTGGAACTCATCAAAATACACACACCAGTTAAAATATATTGAGTTAACCAAGTATATTACGAACACCACTGACACCAACTCTTTATCGGATATATAGTGATTGAGGTGCAAAGGGCCCGACCTTTGACCCATTTAAACAAAGCAACTCTAGAATACCCTACCCTCTGCCGGCTGTCAAGCATCTTGTCCACATTATAAGCTGACTATGGCCTTTATCATCGTAGATGAGTACCATCCAATCCACAAAAATGTTGGGCAGTTCACTTCACATCAGGACCGCATGGGATTATTGGAGGCTCGTTGACCTCTCCTGGAAAAAATAAGGTAGAAGAAGCAATAGAAGTTAATAAATGCGCGTTGCGGGTTTGAGGTCATTGTGGGCAGTTTTCTACTCACATCAGGACTGCATGGGATTTTGGAGGATGGTTGACCTTGTGTGGTTAAAAAATAGGTGAGAAGCAAAGAGTTAGATGGTTATAACTGGGCGCTTGCATTTTGAGGTCATGGTTGGGCCAGTTCCAACTTACATCAAGACCTGCAGGGGCTATTGGAGGATGCTGACCTCTGCATCGTAAAAATAAGGTAGAGAAGCAAATAGAAGTAATAACTGCGCGCTAGCGTTTTTGAGGTAATTGTTGGGCAGCTAACTTCACATAGGACCGCCTGGGTATTGGAGGCTGGTTGGTTGAACCTCTGTGTGGTATAAAAATAAGGTAGGAGAAGCAAAGAGTTAGAGGTTAATAACTGTGCGTTTGCGCTTTTGAGGTCTGTTGGGGCAGTTCCAACTTTTTACATAAGACCTGCATGGTAGTGGGGCTGGTTGACCTACTGCGTGGTAAAAATAAGGTAGAGAAGCAAATAGTTAGCTAGGAGTTTAATATGGCGCTAGCGGTTTTAGGTCATTTGTTGGGCGTTCCAACGTCACATCAGGACCTGCACGGGCTACTGGAGGCTGGTTGACCTCTTGCATGTTAAAAATAAGGTAGAAAAGCAAATAGTTAGAGGTTAATAACTGCGCGCTAGCGGTTTTGAGATTGTTTTTAAATCGTCGGGGATTTGGTTGGTCCCTCGGAATTCCCTCGGGGCATAAAAATATTACCGAAAAAAAAGCTTGTACAAAAGTTAGTAACCATATTCATAAACCGCATTCATGCCAGAATTTTGCAGTTCATGCCATCACTTTCCCGTATGCCAATTGAAAATCCAAGCGGTTTACCAAATACGAACTACATCGCTAGTTGTTCTGTTGGGGTGTGAGGTTCTTATACAAGCAGTGCCACAAGTATTGACACGCGCGTTGAGTTCTTATGGTGGAAAACATCATACGCGGAGGTAATCAGTTGTGAGATATCAATGACCTGCGCTGGCGTTGGCGGCTTTAAAAACAATTGAAATTTGAAGCCATACCTTATCATTGTAATATCTTAAAACTTTTTAGTCCAGGAGGAATTGTGGGCACAGGGTGGAAATGGAGTAAGACTTTTTCTATTGATTGATTTTTGTCGATGATGACCTAAGCTAATAATTTCTGAGGGTGTGTGCAAATTTCGTGCATGCTATTTCGAGAAATCCAATATGGCCGCTATCACTCTCAAAAATTCATTAAATGGCCATAATTTGATGCACTAGATCTAGGTTTTAAAGCAGCAGGAATCTTTTGGACCGTTATTGATGTGAATTGATCACAACATTACCATCAAATCCAATATGGCCACCCTAAAAACCCAATATCCCTGAAATCATTCAAGGGACCATTAAACTCATCAATATTTGTGATAGAGGCACAATTCTGCGCTCTATACCAGTAGGAAATATATCTGACATTTGTTTACAGTGTGTTAACAAGCTTACGAATCAAGATGGAAGCCATATGGCTGCCTTTTAAGATCTTAAAACCTACGAATTGTCATATAGTCATAATATACTGGCAGTCATTTTGATTGTAAGTATGTTGTTCAAAAAATATACCAGATACGAGTATTAATGCTCAAAGAAAACATCTCATACTATTAATTTAAACTTTAATAATCATTTGGGTTGTTTTAAATAAATACAATACAGATGTATCTGTAATTATTAGTGTTTTAAAGAGAAAAAAAAGCAGCCACATTGGCCCCCTCTTAACATTTTTGCATGGTTAAAGAAACAGAAATTCAGATAAGATGTCAATGGTCACATACTATCCCATACCTTACATTTACACCTTTAATATAATTAGTTGATGGTGTAACTACATATAATACACATTATTAATGTAGATTTTACATTTTTAAAGGCGGCTGTATTGGCTGCCATCTTGAATTTTGAAAATTTTTTTGTCAGTACAGAGAAGAAATGCCAAATAAGGGTTTATAGCGATCAAATACATTTGTATCCTCAGTGTAAAGCAATAACCTGCATATAGACAATGGAATAAGCACTTAAACTGCAAAATGTGAAGAGCACGTGACGTTGTTCGGATGCGTTGGAAATGTATTCTAGAGGTGTTAAGAACACTTGAAGAGTGTTGGTCAATTGTCAACACCTGACCGATATATTTTAGATGTTCAGATGTATTCAGTAGCGTAATAGGTCTATAAGGAGGTTGTAGTGTTTGTGAAGATCATTTTTTTAATTGATTCCGAGAGGAATATTTGACTTTACAGCAGCCATATTGGATTTTTGTGCAAGTTGTATTATAAAATGACATAACAACATTTCTCGTGCTTAAAACACTGGAGTACCGAGAGAAATATTGTCTCTATCTGAATACTTAAGGGAGATTAGTGATTAGTGTTTGGACATCGGTGGCAGCCATATTGATTTTTAAAAATGGCAATGTAACAAATTTTGCACACCTTCAAAAATTATTGCTTAGGTCCTAATGAACTAAAATCTATCAATAGAAAAAGTCTGTACTCCATTTCCATCCTTCAGGCTGTGTGCCTAAACTTCTACCTGACTATTTCAGATTTTGTCGCACCTTTTATTGTTGCACCTTTTATTGTTGCACCTTTTATTGTCAAAATGAAAGTTTGGCTTTTATACTCAAGAACTATAAATCAAACAATAATTCAGTTCATCTTCCTATTCATCAACTATTTTCCATTGCAAACTCATCTGTTTCTGCAATTTGTTTGTTTCAGAACTGCACAACAATGATGTGTTTCTTCAAAGATAAGTCTACCAAAAGGAAACAGTGCTAGACTTGTGAGCTTCAAAATTCGATATCACTTAAAATTGTTAGGATTTAAATTTTGCTCTTGATTGATGGACTTTGAGTATAAAAGAAAAAAAAACACTTCATTTTGATATTGAAAGTTGCAAACCAATGGAGACTTTCTTGTTCATGCATCATTGATTTGGTGTAAATAGAAACGGATGCAAATTACCCAGATGTGTACAGTCAGGAAAATGGGTGTTTTTGTTCAAATTAGTGTAACTTGGCTTTGGCACAAGCAAATTCAAAAATTCTTTAGACATTCAGAAACTGCTCTTTCTAATGATATATTAGTTTACCAGGAATTTCTTACAGATCTTTTTTACTAGACTACAATAAAAATGAGTAAACTTCTTTCTGAAAGAAGCATTTCATGATAAAATCTGCTCATTAAATCTTCCTTTGGAAGGCTTTTACATCAGAACTAATGGTGTTATTGTGCTTGCATAATGCATACCTAGTATTCAGAAAACAGCTGTATTAGTCTAAAAACAGTGATCAATGGCAAACTCTATCATTAGGTGTTTAAAGCCTCAATCAATTATTGAGGCACTAGCCAATCCCCATCATCGACCCCACCTTTCACACCATCAAATCTGAGATTTTGCTACCATTAGAAAAATTGTATTTTTCTCATCTCATCTGTAAAATATTTATACTCACTTTATTCCCATTATGATGCTAGAGGATAAAAATATGGTTTGTTTACGGCAACCAGTAAAAAGTTTGTATAGTACTCTATGGGCTATTATAATACATATAATTACTGTTCACATTCAAATGGTATATTGGATTCAAATGAAATTTGGATTTGATGTTAGAGATGGCCCTTAGGCCAAAAAAAAAAATTGTTTATTGTGCCATAAATTCACTTTTTTAGATTTGGGTCGGTCGGAGCATATCGGAATTTTTTTTTTTTTTGTCAATAGCAAACTGTATGGAAACATGTAAGTTAATCAAACACTAAAAATCAAGTTGATTCTTACTCAAAAATGCAACTTTGTACATTATGAAACCCAACTAACATGCTAAGAAACTGTTTAAACATCATCTTTTTTACATTTCAGAAAGTTAAAATTGAAAAAAAAACTTTTGAGGAACTTTTCAAAATTAAGGTCAGTATTCTTTTGCACAGTAAAAGGAAAAAACACATTTTCCTGATTTCCAAAATTAGGGTCGGTCGGATGAGGACAATCAAACATTTTTTTTTTGCCCTTATGATGTAATTGTGTGGGGTACCTTTAATATATCCATCAAATGTAATATTAACAAGTAACATGATGATTTTTACCTACTTTTTACCTTAATGAATCTGTGCACACACCTAGCAAATTTCGAGCCAGTGATTCTTTTTAGAAATTATGAGGTTAAAGGGGGATGGCCCGATTTAAGGAAATGAAGTTTTCATCGTGATAGATTGGCCTTCACTCCAAAACACCATCTGTAAAGTTTCGCGCCGATATTTCAATCCGTTTTGATGCGAGAGCTAAAACGTGATTTTGTAAGCCCCATAGAGTACTGTGTAAAATTAATATTGGTCAACCAAAATGGTGCACATTTTCGCTCATAACATCCAAACCAAACCTCCTTTGGCTCTAAGATTTCACAGGGTAAATGAGAAAAATAGTAGCTTTCTTCTGATACCGAAATGTTGACCACTTCCGGTAAAATCTGGAGCCTCTACGGACGAGGCTATTAGCGATCGGGTCATGGACCTTTAATCAGTCATTGTGTGTAAGAGTAAGCAGGATGTGAACTCGTTTGCAAAATAGTGTGAAGGTTGCAAGATTTAATATAGCAATCGAGGGGATTAAGAGGGGAAAACATGAATACAATTTCACAGATGTGACCTTGACCTTTTCTTTGACCTACAGATCTTAATCTTATACCAAATGTTATGTTAGCTAATATGGTCCTTTAGTGCAAGAGTTGTCATTTCCTTCAAAACTGCCTCAAAACTGGTTAAATAAGGACAAGATCTTCTGGGGCTTGTGCCTGAGCCACAGAAAAATTCTTGGAAAAATACATTTGCAAGCAAAATCCTCAGAAATGGGCATCTTTTTTTACCAAAATGACCCATATTAATGGGTAAGGGTTTCAAGTCCTGCCACACACTCTCAACCAAACCAAATCAGAGTAGCCCCTCGCATGGAGAACAGTCCAATTTTGCTTCATTTGTGTGTATCAAAGTATAGCATCTGCTTGTAAAAAGCAGGGGTCTATGATCTTCTGACAACCGTGTTTTTTATTTTTTATTTTACTCCTAAACAAAAATTATGCTGAAAAACTCATCACAAGCCAGAAACATCCGAATTTGACAAAGGGCTTGATGAAGTTGACTTTTTACCAAAACCCTGGTAATTAGATTAGAGATACCCAATTCTGTAGTGTTTGTTTTAAAAGCACCTTGTAATGACCAGTTGGACTCTGAAAGGCAATGTTTTGATCACTTCTATGAAAAACCATTCAGAAACATCATCTTTAATTTGTGGAGATAAAAAAAATATCGGGAATTATAGGTATTACAGGAGAAGGGTAAAAATATAGGAATTATAGGACCACTTATAGCCCTTAAAGTCATTCAATTCACCCAGGAAATTGAGCCAATTTGCTATCAACTTTGGACCCATTTTAAAATGGAATGTCAAGTCGGCTTCTTGGCATAATAATAATTACATATGCTGGGTTTTTTTATTTGATCAGAAAATAATGCCTTGCCAAAAATACTGGTTTGCCGACTCGTCTTCGATATAGGCTTAGGGTGGACATTCTGGTTCAATCTCAACTCATCCAGTATCCTTCCCTAGATACTGACCTTCTTTACGGTGACTGTTAGTCATTCTCTACACTCTTTTCATCTGTTTTGATCGCACTGTCAGTCTGAAGTTATACTCGCCACCTTGAAGACCCGATACTGTGGCTATTGCTTGATCGCATTTGTTATTGTGGGAGAACCTGACCACTGTAAAGTAACAAAGTAATGGCCATTTACGGGTGTGATCAAAGTGTCTTCATGTAATACAACATAGTTTTTAAGCATTGAAAATCGCTAAAAACCCCTCCTAAGGACACATTAGCATAATTGCACTGTTTGAGGGCACAAATAAAAGAGATGAATGTGACCCTTGTCAGAGGCCTCCCTCCCCCCCCTCCATCTTACAAAACAATCAAATAATCGAATTTTAGCACGTTGACTGTATAAAAGTATGAAAATCATAAAAATATTAATCTTCTCGGCTTTCCCCTCTACCTAATTGCAATGTCCAGCCCTTACCCCTCAGACATCCCTAACTGTCTAAACCTATAGAACCTTTTGAGAAAATTGAACATTATATCGTAGTTTTTTACATACAATCTCTACGTCAATGGGCGTGTCGTAACTCGCGGGGGGAGGGGGCTCACCCAAACATAACCCTTTGCCCCCCCCACCAGCCCCCCAGAAATGAACTGACTTTTTTAGTTCCGTTTCTATGGAGAAGGACCCAATTCACCCACTCAAAAAAAGCCTTGCCACCCCTTCAGCCCCCCATTTGCAAAGGTCCTTGTTATGCCATGTCTATGGGCTCTGATGAGCCCAAACATTGTCCCACAGTGCTACAATCACTAGGCTGGCTTATTTAATATGCCCACTTCTCATCTTTCCCACGGCTTCGAATTGCATTTTAGAATTACCTTCACGGTGCATGTAACTTAACACAATTTCCATGCACAAGGTAAACGTTTACATGCACAGCAATGTAAACATGATTGGTGCTACTGTTAACCGTATTCGTAACACCGACTCTGGTAGTTTAGACTATTGACATTTAGCTCAAATTTTGATACTTTCAGCATTCATGACTTTCTATGAATAAGCTAAAATTGCATAGTTAATGAATTAGTTTACATCACAAGTGCAGGCAGGATACAAGTTTATATGCACAGAGAAAAGCTACATGCACCTGTGCAGTGTGCACCTGGTAATTCGAAGCCTGTTTCCGCACCGCCGTAGCACCAATGCAAGGTTTTTGCATTCCGGGGGTCTTATTGTTAATCCACATAATAGCGAAAAAGGTTTTCAAACAAGTATCAGGGATGTAATTGCGCATATCAGAATTTCCTGAAATGATCTAGCCCTTGCCGCAGAGGCCAAACACTTGCGGTCAACTCTTAACAATTAAGCGGAAATTGTACAAACAAAAGGCTACGGAAGATTAGAGGGGTATACCACCCTATAACTATGTAAGCTGTTTTATGCCTTTTTTTTTTGAAATCACTCATACGAGTCCAGAATGTAAAAAAAACTACATGGTTTTATTTTTTTTCATTTTTTTTTATGATGACCAAGTTTCTGGAATTCCAGAATTTCTTTAGTCTTGCATCTTCTTGAAAGAATTTGAAAAAAAAACAATATGTTTGAAAATTGAGGGCGTCCTCCCCCGGAAATCTCTGAGTCAGTCTTTAAGACATAGGGCTCCACCCTGGTATTGCAGCTCCTAAGGGCTCCACCCTGATATTGTAGCTCCTACGATGGGGGCATTCCCGGTCGTCAAATTTCCCCAATCGGAGGTTTTAGGTGAGAAAATGTCCCTGATCGGAGGTGTTTACAATATATATGTGCACACACACACAAACACACACACACAAAGACCCAGCAAGAACTAATAATTATATAAGAAATGTTGATGGCGGGAGTGAGTGAGTATTAAAATTTAATGACAACTCAACACACTTGTGGTGGGCGCCCCCAGTGATTTGGGGGGGGGGGGGGGGGGGGGAAGTGGTTCCAGTGCGTCGGACCACACAGAAAATGCTAATCACAAATGGTTCTGAGTATTCTGGACTAATAAGGTCTTGCACTGTCCATGGAAAGTCTCAGAGTTAAAAAGACCAAAGAAAATATTCCACCTTATTTACCTCAACAACTATCTTTATCTTCAGGTTTGCCATTATATCACATAAGTTTATACCCATCCACTCTAACAAAAATGAGCAATATAAATTATCAATCCACAAAAATTTTAGAAAACCCATTCAATCACTCACTTAATGCACTCAACTCACTCATACAGCTCACTCATATACACCCACTCACCTCTTTCACTCACTCACTCCTTGTGCTCCCTTTGCCTCTTTTTCTCTCTCTTTCTTTCTCACCCTTTTATATTTTACCATTTTGTGTAACTGAGATGTATAATATGATTTAGTGCACTTGTTGCTGTGGGAAAATAAACATTTGTCCATCCTCGTCCATTCAGACAACTAAGTATTATAATTTCAAAGTTTCATCTCTACTTTCAATTTGTTTTTCTTTCACTTTAGCAATAAGCAAGCTCTGACTATCACCTCTGCATCTTTCCCAAACAGCAAACATTTACATGATTCTATATCACGTGACATGCTACAAGCCCTACAGAATTAGCATGAAACCCAATAATTAATGAGTATTGCTATTAAGGGTACCCGATAGTAATTTCCAATAAATCTTTGGTATACCTCTATCTATGTTCACTGTAAACACATATGTCATTTGGGAGGCCATTTCCAAATCCACTGACCTAAGACTAGGCTTGTTTTGTACTCATTTTAATGCATTTTTCATGCTGATTCAAAATATGGTAATGAAAATGAACAATTTAAAAAAAAACATTTTAGAAACCTTTTTAATTTTTTTTTTAAAGTTGAGGGTGGACTTAGAGTAATTTCCAATTAGTTTTTGTTACACTTAGATGTATATACCATGAACACTTGGCCCTACTACTGGCATAACACATTAATCATTCAGTAGGGCTGGGTGGACAATATCAATGAGGTCATTTGAAAGTAAATGACGAATTCAACATACCTATTAATCCTGATCTTAATTCAAGACCAAAAGGAAAATCATCAATTCCCTTTCATTTTGTCCAATTTACTATTAAAGTTTTTTCTTCTACAATCCTTGCACAGTGCAACATCTGTGCAGTCTCTTGAGCACTTTGAAGAGCACCTTGTAATTATTTTAAAACTTACTGACTGCTAAAGTAGGATGGCAAAACTTTTGGGTACAAAGCGCAAAACACAATTACAATGTCTTTATATCAGTATGTCTTTTTTATCCTAGTAATCTCTTTACTCCTATCCCTCACTGACAAAGAGATTACCAAAATGAAATAAGATACACATTAGATGTGCCAACATTCCCCTATTTCCAATTAGGCCTACAGGTCACAAACCTAATTTCACAACATCAGAAGGAATCTCAGGCTCAATTCTAATCATGTGCCCTTAAATTAAACAATAATAATACTCTAGCATCACATATATATAACTGTTTGATGAGGAAGCATAATCACTTGCATATCAGACTACTCGGCTCTACAACGCCTCTGCAAGTCCACTATTTCCAAGCTTACGGTTCCTGTCATTGAGCCACTATAGTCACTAAAACAAGATGGAGAAGCTGGCTTTTCACCTCAGTTTACTCCTACTAATATTCGCAATTTTCTTCTGGACTGGAGGCGATGAAAGCGATGATAGTACTCAATGTTATGAAGGGAACATAACACTGGAGAGAAATACAAGCGCTGTAACAATAAATACGTCCAAGTCTGATAATTGCAGTTTTGCGGTAACCGCGCCTCGTGGTATGGGAATTCGCTTGAATATATTCCCGCGAGCCAACTGGACTATATACAATTACTTTTATATGGTTATTATGGATGATCATGAGGACAATAGTACTAGCAGCAGTATTTATGCATTCACTGAATCAGCTGGACCCTGTTATAGCCTCTTTCGCAGCACAGACCTTGAAATCAACATCAAAGCAGCGTACACATTACAATTACTAGCAATAGACCTTAAGGTTACCACAGCATCATCTAATGGCTTGAGACGGGCAGGACTAGACTTCAGTAACTCCACTCAGAGTGACAATGACCAATTACAACTCTGTGCAAATCTACACATGTATGATGGCATATTTCGAATTATCTATGACGGCAATTTGAACTTCCGACAACTGATTCAACAAAATCCATCTTTAAATCCCACCTTTCACAGAGTGCGTGCAGACATCGTATTTCACTTGTCCTATTCAGACACAATCTACACAGCTCTGTTCCCTTCCTGTCCTATTGGATGTTCATGCACACTGTACTTTCAGAAATTTGGAAGCGATTGTCGTGCAACATCAGGAATCACCAAACGCTACACGCTCCTCATCTACACACCTTATGAAGACGTTGCTACCGACTCCTTCTCAGCCTTGAACGCATCTGCTCGACAACTTGAAGAATTAACTCCAGGCAGCTTTATGAATCTCGCAGACATTTCTCTACTGTTGCTCAGCAAGAATGAGATGACAAATCTCAGTCAAGATGTCTTCCAAGGACTAGAAGATCTCAAGGTATTAGATTTATCTTACAACAATCTTTCTAGGTTAGAGCCACAAACATTTTCTGGTATAAAACATTTAAGACTACTACTTTTACATAGAAATCATTTATCATGTTTAAAAGATGATTTATTTACAGGGTTAAACATGCTTGAGATATTGTATCTTAGAGAAAATATTATTACAGACTTAAAAATTGATGTATTTGTGAAAGTCAACAGAGTTACAAGTTTGTCCTTAGGAGGAAATAAGATGGTTCATTTGAATGGCAATACCTTCCAATGTTTGCAAGACTTATTATTGCTTGACGTTTCACAAAATAAGCTAGTTTCTATTTCAAACATCGGTATCGTGAAAATGACATTTTTGTCTCTATATGGCAATCAGCTCTCAGTACTGAATGTATCATCCTTTAACAATACACAAAACCTGGGCTTCCTTGACTTATCACAAAACAGGCTTGAAACATTACCACCTGGGATATTTAGTGGTTTTCACCACTTGACATGGCTTTACCTAGATGGTAACAAATTATCTGAACTTCACAATGATACATTCCAAGGACTCAGTGTTTTATCTGTATTGGCACTGCATAACAATAGCCTTCAAACATTACCACCTGGGATATTTAGTGGTCTTCACCACTTGACAAAGCTTTACCTAAGTGGTAATAAATTAACTAAACTTCACAATGATACATTCCAAGGACTCAGTGTTTTATCTGTATTGGCACTGCATAACAATAGCCTTCAAACATTACCAACTGGGACATTTAGTCGTCTCCAACACTTGAAATGGCTCTACCTAGGTGGTAATAAATTATCTAAACTTCACAATGATACATTCCAAGGACTCAGTGTTTTATCTGTATTGGCACTGCATAACAATAGCCTTCAAACATTACCACCTGGGATATTTAGTGGTCTTCACCACTTGACAAAGCTTTACCTAAACAATAATAAATTATCTAAACTTCACAATGATACATTCCAAGGACTCAGTGTTTTATATGTATTGGCACTGCATCATCCATGCCTTAAACAATTACCAACCTGGGGATGTAGTGGTCTTCACCACTGTGAAAGCTTTACCTAACCAATAATAAATATTAAACCGTCACAATTGATCATTCCAACACTAATTCTTTATCTGCATTAGGACTGACTACAACTAACCTTCAACATTACCACTGGGATATTCAGTGGTCTTCACCACTTGACAGAGCTTTACCTAGATGGTAACAAATTATCTGAACTTCACAATGATACATTCCAAGCACTGATGCTTTATCTGTCATTATAACTCTGGCTAACAATAGCCTTCAAACATTACCACTGGTATATTTAGTGGTCCTTCACCACTTGGACATAAGCTTTACCTAAGTGGTACTAAATTAAACTAACTTCACAATGATACATTCCAAGAACTCAGTGTTTTATCTGTAATGGCAAGCCATAACAATAGCCGTCAACATTACCAACTGGGCATTTAGTCGTCTCCAACACTTGAAATGGCGCACCTAGGTGGTAATCAATATCTAAAACTTCACATGATACATTCTTAGATTAAGTTTTTTTATCGATACCCTACAATAACAATAGCCTTCAAACATTACCACCTGTGATATTTAGTGGTCTTCACACTTGACATAGATTTACCTAACAATAATAAATTAACTAAACTTCACAATGATACATTCCAAGAACTCAGTGTTTTATCTGTATTGGCAATGCATAACAATAGCCTTCACACATTACCAACTGGGACATTTAGTCGTCTCCTACACTTGAAATGACTCTACCTGAGGTGGTAATAAATTATCGAACTCTCACAATGATACATTCGTAGGATTACGGGTTTATCTATTGGCACGCACTAAACAATAGCCTTCAAAACACATTACCACCTGGGATATTTAGTGGTCTTCACCACTTGACAGAGCTTTACCTAAACAATAATAAATTAATAAACTTCCAATGATACATTCCAAGGACTCCAGGTGTTACTTTATATGTATTGGTCACTGCATAACAATAGCCTTCAAACTTACCACACTGGGATATGTAGTGGTCCTTCACCACTGCACAAAGCCTTTTACCTTAAAACAAATAATTAAATTATTAAACCTTCACATGATAAATTCCAAGCACTAAGTGCTTTATCTGCATTAGGCGACAACAATAACCTTAAAACATTACCACCTGGGATATTCAGTGGGTTGTCTTCACCACTTGACAGAGCTTCACCTACATGATAATAATTAATCTGACCTTCACATATGATACAGTTCCTAGGGACTAAGTGTTTTATTCGTATTGGCATGCATAACAATAGCCTCCAAACATAACCAACTGAGCGATATTAGTGTCTTCACTCACATTGACACAGTTGGCCTATGGGGCAATAAATTGATCTAAACTCACAATGATACATTACTGGGACTAAGTGCTTTATCGGATTAGGAATGGCTAACAATAGCTTTCAAACATTACCACCTGGGAATTTAGTGGGTTCTTCACCACTTGACACAGCCTGGCCTATGGGGCAATAAATGATCAAAATTCACAATGATACATTCCTGGGACTAAGTGCTTTCTCTGGATTAGGACTGGCTAACAATAGCCTTCAAACATTACCCCTGGGATATTTAGTGGTCTCACCAATGACACAGCTTGACCTACAATATAATAAATTATCTAAACTTCACAATGATACATTCCTGGGACTAAGTGCTTATCTGGATTAGGAACTGGCCTAACAATAGCCTTCAACATTACCACCTGGTATATTTAGTGGACTTCACCACTTGACAGGCTTTCCTGACGCATAATAAATTATCTAACTTCACACAGATACATTCCAAGCACTAAGTGGCTCTATCTGCATTAGGACTGGCTAACAATGCCTTAAAAATAAATACCACCTTGGATATTTAGTGGTCTTCACCCCGGACACGGCTTTACCTCAATGTTACATAAATTTCTAACTTCACAATTATACATTCAAGGTCTCAATGCTCTATCTGCATACAACTGGCTAACAATAGCCTTCAAACATTACCACCTGGGATATTTAGTGGTCTCACCACTTGCACAGCTTGGTCCTATGGGACAATAATTATCTAACCTTCACAATGAATACATGCTCAAGTCTCAATGCTCTATCTGCATTAGAACTGGGTAAAATAGCCTTCAAACATTACCACTGGGTACTTTAGTGGTCTTCACCACTTGACACAGCTTGGCCTATGGGGCAATAAATTATCTAAACTTCACAATGATACATTCCTGGGACTAAGTGCTTTATCTGGATTAGGACTGGCTAACAATAGCCTTCAAACATTACCACCTGGGATATTTGTGGTCTTCACCACTTGACACGCTTGACCTACAATATAATAATTATCTAAACTTCACAATGATACATTCCTGGGACTAAGTGCTTTATCTGGATTATGACTGGCTACCAAAGCCTTCAACATACCACCTGGGATATTAGTGTCTTCACCACTGTGACACAGCTTGGCCTATGGGACAATAAATTATCTACCTTCCACAATGATACATTCCAAGGTCTCAATGCTTTATCTGCATTAGAACTGGGTAACAATAGCCTTCAAACATTACACCTGGGTATTAGTGGTCTTCACCACTTGACAGTGCTTCACCTACATGATAATATCTTATCTGCCTTCACAATGATACATTCCAAGAACTCAGTGTTTTATCTGTATTGTACTTGCCAAACAATACCTTCAAACATTACCACCTGGGATATTCAGTGGTCTTCACCACTTGACAGAGCTTTACTAGATGGTAATAAATTATCTGACCTTCACACAATGATACATTCCTAGGACTAAGTGCTTTATCTGCATTAGGACTGGCTAACAATACCCTTCAAACATTACACCTGGGATATTTAGTGGTCTTCACCACTTGACACAGCTTGACCTACAAGGTAATAGATTATTTTAACTTCACAATGATACATTCCTAGCACTAAGTGCTTTATCTGCATAGGATGGCTACAATAGCCTTCAAACATACCACCTGGGAGATTAGTTTCTTCACCACTTGACCGCTTGACCTACAATGTCATAGATTATCTCAACCTTCACAATGATACATCCAGGCACTAAGTGCCTTTATCTGCATTATACTGGCTAACAATAGCCGTCAAACCTTCACCACCTGGGAATTTAGTGGTCTTCACCACTTGCACAGACCTTGGCTATGGGACAAAATTATCTAACCTTCACAATGATACATTCCAAGGTCTCAATGCTTATCTGTCAATTAGTAACGGGTCACAATAGCCTTCAAACATTACCACCTGGTATATTTAGTGGTCTTTCACCACTTGACAGTGCTTCACCTACATGATAATATATTATCTGACCTTCACAATGATACATTCCAAGGACTCAGTGTTTTATCTGTAATTGTACTTGCAAAACAATAGCCTTCAAACATTACCACCTGGGATAATTTAGTTGTCCCTTCACCACTTGACAAAGCTTGGCCTACACCAATAATAAATTATCTTAAACTTCACAATGATACATTCCAAGGGCTCACTGTTTTATCTGTATGGCACTGGCTAACAATAGCCTGTCAAACATTACCACCTGGTATATTTAGTGGTCTCACACTTGACATAGTTCACCTACATAATATAAATTATCTAACTTTCACAACGATACATTCTTAGGATTGAGTTCTTTATCATATTGCCACTCACAGCAATACCTAGAAATTACCACCTGAGATATTGTTAGTTGCTCAGTGTTTTTCTGAAGGTCCACGCATAACAATAGGCTTCAAACATTACCATCTGGGATATTCAGGGATCTCATTAACTTGACTAAGCTCCAATTAAATCAAACCAATTATTGTGAACTTGACAAGGATGTAGCCTGGGATTAACAAACTATCAATTCTGTGTGGCTTTATCAATAAAAGCCTCAAATACTACACCATGGTATATTCAGAGACGTAATGCCTTTGAGTAAGCTCAACCACACATAAATAATATATCTCTCAACTCCATGTATAATCTATTTTTTCACAATTAGGTAATGATCGCGTGAAACCTATCTCACAACGCCCTTGAAGAATAAAGCCAAGGTCAATTTACAATTCTGACAAATCTGATAGAATTGTGGCTCAATGGAAATAAACTATCTCTCTTCTCCAAGTAGATGCATTAAGGATTAGTACTTTATCCGCTATTAAAAATCTGCAAAACAACATGCTAAAATCATGGTCGCATGGTATAAAATTTTCTAACAAACTGGAGTTCTCTTTTGGGGCGAAAAAAAAACAACAGCCTTGCTGACCTTCAGCAAACACGCATTTCAAAATTGGAGAATTCCGCTTTCTGAATTTGAGTTATAACAATATTTCTGTCTTACAAAGGAAATGTTTGATGGTTTATCAAATTGAAACTCTTAGATCTTAGAGGAAATCCTCTGAAAAGAATCAAACAAAACACTTTCTCCCTCCTAGGAAACCAGACCATCTTAGCCGTCGATAAACCAGCAGCATGTTGTTTTGTAGAGGCATTCTTAGGACCTCAGTGCATCGCAAAAGAGCCAAATTCTACTTTTTTAACATGCGAGAAACTTTTAACAAACAACAACTGGATCAGACGTTCTACATGGACAATTGCAATATGTGTGTTAATCTTAAATGCATTTGTTTTCATTTGGGGTCACTTCCAAAACTTAAAGGGAGACAAAATTTTAAAGCAAGTGGTATTAATAACTAACCTTGCCGGTGCCGATTTCCTGATGGGGGTGTATATGATAATAATTGCATACGCTGACATGTACTACAGGCAGTATTTCCCTTATGAGGCTGAAACTTGGAAAAACAGCGACTTGTGCAAGGCCGCCGGCACATTGGCACTGTTTTCATATGAAACATCCCTTATTTACATGACGCTTCTAAGCATTGAACGGCGTTGGGCATTTCGACACATCCCAGCTGGCTTGAAACTTTTTGGCAATAAGTCACTACAGTCATACAGAACCACGTGGTGATGGTAATGGCCATCCTATTGGTGTGACACCACTTATATTACCAAGAAAGATCTCTATGAGGAATTTTCTCTATAAATGCGTTGGCTTACCACTGGCAACGAACATTAGCAACAGAGAACATACCGAAACCATCACAATAACATATGAAAGTTTTAAAAACAGACCGATGAATGTCGTGTCGCAAAACACGACAAAAATAACGGGCACACAGCTACCCCTTTATCAATATTGTTTTCTTGGAGTAATTTTGTGCAATTATCCTTTACATTTTTGCTTGGTATTATGCTACCCCTGTGTTATCCAACATTCAATATCAAAGCGCAAACCCAGTCTAAGACACTCAATAAGAATGGTCAATAATATGGGAGCATTGATAATATATGCAGTCTTCTAGGTGGGATGACTATTGTCATATTAAGGCATTACCTGGTGCAAATTGAAAGGAATTTCCATTCAAATATTTTGCATGGATGGTAAGCATTTGCACTACCATTTATTCAGCTTGTGAACCCATTTTTGTTACCATCTGGATTAATTCGGATTTACTATATCAGGAAGTATATCAGGATTAAGAAGTGGCACAGAACGCACCCCTGATGAAAACTTAGAGGAAGCTTTAGACAGGTTAAACACATGATGGAGCTTCAGCGAAGGGCAAAAGAGAAACTATAAGCTGACAGGTGTTAGGGTGATGAGGCACTGTTGACTCAGAATCAACCGACTCTAGTGACATGGAAATGGAAACGGAGCTAAAGGACCCCAGGTCAAATGACATGGAGTCAGATGACTTTGAATCAAATGGTTCAGAATCAAATGAAACCGAGAATCAATTGACAGCAGGTTAAGTGACTCGGAGTCAAATGACATACACCAAGTGACTGGGAAACAAATGACACAGAGTCAATTAACAGCAGGCTAAATGACCTCGGAGTCAAATTGACATACAGCCAAGTGACTGGGAAACAAATGACACAGAGCCAAGTGACACAGACTCAAGTGACACAGAATCAAGTGACAAAAGAATGCACTGAACACAAAAACAAGTGAAACAGGGCTAAATGAATTCCAAATCAATGATAGGAACAAGTGAACACACAGCCAAAAAATACAGAGTCCAAGTGAAAGTGAATCAAATAAATCACCCATTGACACAGAGCAATAACCATAACCAAATGACACATGTATATGACGCTGATGCAAATAATTTTGCTCAAATGCCATAGGGCATGCACCAAAGCCAAATGACCATAAGCCAAGTGATATTGCGCAAATTAACGTACCAAACGACCTGGTGTCAAGTGACGCGTGGCCAAAATGACCCGGAGCCGATGACCCAGACCAAATGAAGTTGTAGCAAATAACCACACTAGAGTAGGAGACAAATGACCCCAGGTCAATGAACTTGGAGTCAAATGACTTGGATTCAAAGACCCGAGCCAAATGACCCAGAGCCAAATGACCGCGCAATTACCCCTAGCAAATGATTGGGTACCGAATGATTGGGTACCAAATACTCTAACCCAAATGACCCAGAACCAAATAACTGCATACCAAATGATTCAATACCAAATTACCCAGGGCCAAATGATTTGGACCAAATGACCCGGAGCCAAATGGCCCTTAGCCAGATGACGCGCACCAAAACAATTGGAGCCAAATGGAATTCTGAGTCAAATGACCCGGAGCCAATGACCATGATCAACTTGTATCGCTAAGCCAAATGACCCAAGGCCAAATGACTTGTTGAGACAAATGACCCAGAATCAAATGAACCGCAGAATCAACTGACCCAGATCCAATTAACTCTGAGCCCAAATAATGCCATTGACTAGTAGCCAAATGACCCCAGGTCAATGAGTCACAGGCCTGTAAATGGGCCCGAAGCCAAATGACTCAGAGCCAAATTCACTCGGAGCCAATTGAACCCAGAGCCCATTGCCCCAGAGCCATTTACCCAGCGCCAATTGACCAAGCCAATTGACCCGAGCAATTGACCAGACCAATTGAACCCAGAGCCATTGACCAGATCCCATTGACCCAGAGCCAATGAACCCGATCCAATTGAACCCAAGCCCAATTGATCCAAGCCATTGACCCAAGCCCATTGACCCAGAGCCAAATGACCAGAGCCACTGACTCCATACAAATAACCCATGCCAAATGATTTGAGCCAATGAACCCTGAGCCGATGACCATGAGTCAAATGTCCCCATGCCATATGATCCAGAGCCAAATGACTTTGAGACAAATGAACCCAGACTCAAATGACTCAGAGTCAATTAACTTTGAGCCAAATAACTCTGCACAAATGTTCAGGGTCCAGGGTCAAATGACCTGAGCCAATGACTCTATACGAAATGCTCCATAACCAAATACTCTGCGCCAAATAACCCTACAAAACCAAATGACTCGCGAGCCAAATGACCCAGAGCCAAACGACCCAGAACCAAAATTACAGCGAGCCACTTGACCGAGAGCCAATTGACCCAGAGCCAAATGAATCAGCACCAAATGACTCCATACAATGACTTGTAATATTTGATACTGAGGCCACTGCCGGCTGTCAATGACTCGAACAAATTAGACAAACAAAGAACACAGAGCCAATGACTCGCCACCAAATGACTCAGCACCAAATGACTCGGCACCAAATGACTCGAGCCCAATGAACCCGAGCCACCTTGCTGCATCAAATGACTTTGAGCTAAATGACGGGGATGGATTACGTCGGAACAGAGTGCTTAAAGGGGTATATCCACACCAAAATGTGGGTATGCTTTAAAATGCTGATATAACACCTCACCCAAGTCATACCTGTCATACAAACAAAAAATTCCCTGAACTTTTAAAAATTAGTATTATGGCCCAATTTCAGGTATTACATCCCACTAAAACGAACAGAACAAAATGACTGGGGCTACAGACATGTTCACCAAATGGACAGAGCCAAACTGAATCTGCACCAAATGACTTGGATTAATTTATAAATGCATACTGGAACCAAATGAATCAGTGCTAAAGACTCTGAACAATATGACACTTATTTGAGCATTATCGCAAAGTCATTGTTAAGGCTTGTGGTTGTCAGGTTTCTTCAACTGAGTAGCTGGTCCGGGGGACTGTGAGATCTAGGATTACAGACGCTCCTAACTGGAACCCCCCATATGACACTACGTCAAATACACGCCACAAGATTGCTCAAATGATTCGGTGTCATGAACGGGGTACCTAAGGATGGGTAATAAATTGATCCGACCCAAATGACTCTGAACCATATGACACTTCTTCTTAGCATATCCGCAAGTCATTGTTAATGGCTTGTTGGTGATGTTAGGGTTTATTCAACTGAGTAGCTGGTCCGGGGCTGTGAGTATCTATGATACAGACGCTCCTAAACATGGCCCGCCCCCCCATATGACCTACGTAAATACACTGCCAAAAGATTGCTTCAAATGATTCGGTGTCAAATGAACGGGGACCTAAGACTTGGGTATAATTGATCCAGACCCAAATGACCTCTGAACTCAAATGATAGAAGGTGCCAAGACTTAAAACAGGCAAATAACTCTAATTAACTCAACCAATACTCAGTACCAAATTATTCAGAACGAATGTCTTTTGTTTCCTATTATTTTAGCCACCCTTCAACTGATTATATCTTTGGAAGGAATTGGTCAATTTCAATGGGGGTTTCAGCAAAATGTAGCTTTTAAAATGGTGCATACAGTTACATGGAAAAGTAAAAATCAAATCTGACCAACTTCAGACTCATTTTGCTTGATCACATCACAATTTTATTTAGAAATCAGGAGAGCAAGATTACTACCATTTGTAATTCATGAACATACATGTCATTGTGTGAGTGTTACAAGGTCATAAGTGCAATAGCTGCCATTTGTCAGAAATTACCATCAATCATACTAGTATGCCAAGTCTTTGGTCAGTGGCTCTTCAAATGTTTTCAGATGACACAGATGTCTGAAGAACCATGTCAAGAACCACTGACTCAAAGAAAGATAAATTGAGGTATTCTAATACATGGCAGCACACATATGTATTACATGGCAGCACACATATGTATTACATGGCAGCACACAGATGTATCACATGACAGCTATTGCACTTACAACCTTGTTGCACTTGCATGATGATGTACACTTGAAAGATGATTACATGATTCAGTGATAAAGTTTTCCAAGTAGGGCTTAGCTCCAATTGCATATTTATCTATAGGGTGTCCCAGAAGTCAAGACAGTCAAGTGCATGAAATAGTACAGTGACTTTTGGCACACCCTGTACCTAGCCATCCTACCTATATCCAGGTGTAATGTTTCAATCTGTTGTGTTAAGATGTGTTGCACAAAGTAAATTAATCACCCACCAGGAAACAGCAGTTAACAAAATATCAAATTCCCTGTAACTTGGATTAATACAAACAAGATAAATGATTGCTAGGCCTCTACGATATGTCACATGAGGTAAACTGATCCACATGAGATAAACCAATCCCCATGAAATAAATCCATGACTATTTTCAAAGTTTCTTTTAACTTGGAATAAATGAAAATCAAATTAAAGCACAATGTACAATATTTTGAGCATGTTTGCCTAAATAATTTGTTAATATGTAAGTGGGCCATTCTTCGGGATGTCACACATGTGACCGAACTTTATTTGCCTCCCGTGACAAAACAAATAATCTAGCAAAAGTGGAAACATTATTTTTGGTTAGATTTTGTCCAAACCTAACCAAGAATAATGTTTCCACTTTCGCTAGATTGGTGTCTTGTCATGGGAAGCAAATAAAGTTCGGTCACATGTGTGATATCCCGAAGAATGGCACAAATGTGTTTTGCAGTGTGTACTTATACCTGTACGTGTACATGTATGTTTGCAGATGTGGATGGTTTAGGGTTTTTACCTTTGGATTCATAGGTTGGTATTCTGAAAAGGAGACTAACTTTAGACCTGGGTTTAAACCAGGGTTAGTCCTACATGAGTGGACCTTTTTTCTTACAACATACTCTAAAAGTGTGCTGTAACGGGTGAGAAAATTCCTCATGGATGGGCTGTTCCAGCCCATCCATGAGGAATTTTCTCACCCGTTACATTTAACTTTCACAGTATTTTGAAAGGAAAAAGGTCCCCTCTTGTAGGACTAACCCTGGTTTAAACCCAGGTCTAAAGTTAGTCTCCCTTTCAGAATACCAGCCATAGTGTATATATTGGAAAGATTTAAAACAGCTGGTCATTCTTGAGCTCACTGTTCCCTTTGAATTTGGCATTGATAAAGCCCACACAAATGTAATAAATATGCATCGCTTGTTTCCGATATTGAAAATTCCGGTTACAAGGTTGTCCCAATTTCTTTGGAGATTGGTTCAAGGAGCTACATATCAACCTGAGAATTTATTAGACTTAAAGAAATTCTCAAGTTGTGCAAAGGCCTGTAGCCTTCAACAATTAGGGATATTTAACTAGGCTGGCTATTTTTCCTGTCCTTTAGCATATTTAATTCCAAAAATGAACCTTCTTGGATTAATCCACCTCTTTCTTAAAAATGGGAAATAAGATTTTTTATTTATATTTTTGCACAATATGTTACAGTTTTCATTAACTTCATCCAGATTTGATCAAAATGGATCACCTTAGGGACCTCAATGTCCCTTGGGTGTAATTTTTGCAACTTCAAGCAAATCATTTATCAAAACTAATGACAGCAATAGAAATAAAAAGGTTCCCTTGTAAAAATGACCCATGTGATCACAAGGAATTAAATATATAAAAACTGCAACCCTATTTTCCTGCAACTTGTGGGTGATAACATGGACCTGATAACAGTCAAAATCACATTAAAAACGGTATTAAAATTTCCTTTCACTTCAAAATCCAGGTCTTTAAAAAATCCTTTGTTACAAAGTCAACTTCCTCATGTTTTCTACACATGCAGATTCCTCATTTTGGTGAGCACCATTTACTGTGAAAGTGGAAATTTCGGTTGCAACATTAATTTTTTGCCGCTTAATTTTGCACTTTTCGTGTACCTTTCAGCTAGTGCGAAGTAAAAGCGCTGAAAATGTTTATTTTGTGTTCAGGTCTATGAAAAAAATCTAAAAATATCAAATTTTAAGGAAACGAAAAATGTTAAATTGCCATTTTTACGATAGTAAGGTCTCTATATACTTCCTAGGTTACATGACATGTCAAACTGAACAAAAATTCACATTGGCTCACTTTCTTGTTTTGATGTCCTTTGACATTGCTTTTTCGATTTCCTCCAATTTCAAACATACTTGGGGGTCAGTGCAACACTGTTTGAAAGTCCGCATTTATCATGACAAAACCGGATTAAAACAAAAAATTCACGGCGACACACTTTAATTCTAGTTTAACACATCCTCTTTAAAGGTGAATGAGCATAAAGAGGGCACTATACACACAAATCATGACCTTTGTAGTTCTATATGGCAAGATTCCGTCCCGCAATGGATTTTTCTGATTTTTGGCAGGGATACATGTAGCTCTTGCATTTTCCTATTTAGATCACTCGTCAAAATTGTGTCGCCGCCGCTTAAAATTGCTCTAAAATAAAAGACGATTTGCATGCACCTCAAACACTGTGGTGGACAAAGCCGACCCACACCCCAAAGGTTGCGAGTTCGAGCCCCGCTGAGGCCAATGTGTTCACACCTTTAAGGAACTTTACCTCAATATAACGCCCTCTCTAACCCATTGAATAAATATGTGCTGGTATTATGCATGTTGGGAAGGTAACAGACTCGCTAAGCAGAGGTTTAAGTAATCCCCCCTAGAGCAACATTTAATAAGGTGGAGTCCTGGCCGCAGGGGTCGCGTTTTTCTGCGTTTTTTTCTGCATCCAGGACGCGATTTGGAAAATGAGCTTATTATGGACGTACTGAATTTCACAATCAGAGGTGGTTTGGGGGTCCAAAAAATGTCAAACTGACGCAGGCAAACCAACGTTCTGTGTTTTTGTTTTTCAATGTGGGAATTGAAAACCTCCCAATTTACTTTTCTTTCCGAGATAAAATAATGTGTGAACCGAGTCAGCACAAACCTTAATATTTTTAAAGCGCAAGTTTGGGGTTCTCCGCTGATTTCTTTGTCGTACTGTCAGATATCCATCCCAAGTTCTTCATTCATATAACTGCCGTTGCTGTTGCCGATTATCCAATCAAAAAATCATTTTGCTGACCAAATGTTCCATAAATTTACAGCTTCACCAATCGGCAACGGCAAACCATTTCTGAAACACATTAATGACACCCTAAGGAGTCTGCCATCATTGCCATGCTAGGGAGACCAAAATGGCTCAGACCGACTAATCCAACTTTTCTCAGAATTTCAATCCTTTTCAACTTTCAAAAATGCAACCCTCTAATTTGTTAGTAGCGACATTTTTTTCCCCTGGTTGTTAATTGCATTATCGAATAATTTCTCAAAGTAACAAACATTTTTCTTGGCGCGGTATTTCACTAGGCGAGGCTAACGAATGGTAGTAGTAGTACACATCATGACATGACGGCCTGTATGAAGCCCCTTCATGCCCTTTGTAATTTGCGCTCAAAAATGTTTGGACCTTTGGATGCAAAGGTGCGAAAGGGCAAGGTGAGAAAGGGCACTTGAAAAAAACATTAAAAAATGCCTTGTAACATAATTTCATATTATTTAGTGAAACTTGTCTGGGGATAAAGTTATTAATTCTGGTGCCCTTCTTTTCTTCTGCATGTGTCTGGTTTGCATTGAGTTCTCCTTGATTTGTTGTCAATATTTGGGGAATATTGCAGTGTCATCGAGATAGGGCCTTTTTGGATTGAAGGTGCACGCCCCCAACTCCCATATTCATTATGGAGTGGAATTAGTACACTTCTGATCATGAACTTGAAGCTATAAGGAGTTATGCCATGGTTCGATAACCAATATTTTTACAATCATTAATCACATTTGGAACCCCCTTGTTTTCTTGTTTGGACCCTTTGGTTTTCAGACCTAACGTGTGGGTTAAGGGGTCCAATTATCTTCCACTGGTCCCCTTACTTTTACCATGCCGCGCTACCCCTGTGGGCCCGTCCCTTCAAAAGCGATGGGCACTCCAGTTCTGCATACACAGGTACCTCCCTTTCACTTTCAGATAATGTTCTTTGCTAGTCACTGAAAAAAAAAAAAAAAATAATACTCATGTGAATATTGAAAGAATAACATTGTTATACAGATCAGATGTGTTCATTTTTTTCCTATCGCTTTTGGTATTATATGTCTGTAATCCATATCCAGAGTGGTGTTTTGAAACCATCCCATGATGCATTGCAAGTGCCTATACGTAGTATGGTACTAAACACATGTCTACTCATGGATAAAAGTGTTCAGGAAGTTTCAAACCCCACAACCTTTCATTATCATGCTAAAAATTACCTAAGCACTGGCACGTTGTTGGCTAAATCGAGTCAGCATTTTTTAATGCTTAAAGATTTTGGTAAATCACATGACCCTATTGAGGTTTAATTTTTCCCCCACGGTGTGTGGGGTGCATTGTGGAATTGACCCAATACCTCTATGATCCATATCTGATATGAATTAATGGAAATTAAGAAATTCCTGTGAGTTTTGAATCAGAGGAATGTAAAAATATTGTCAATGAAGATGTTGCAATATTTGTCATTTGCTATTGTGTTATGTAATATTTGTAATTTTGTATTAAATGTACAAGCTACTTGGCATTAGACTGTGTTGGCACTCAAATTGTGATTGAATGTCACTGAAATATTGTTGATACTGTTTAAGAGGCATACACTGTACATACATGTATTTACAAAATTACTTAACGTAAATGACCTAACTTTTTCCTCTTTGTTTGCTGATGTTAAGTACTTAGTTTTCATTAGTTTTTTGGGCTTAATTAGGCACAATGATCTTTATGGAATTTTCATGGAAAGAATGCAGTTGTATAGAGGCCATCCTGTGTATAATAAGTAATATTTTCGTATTCTCTACTTGTTATTGTATTCATATATTTGGTAGTTTTTGTATCGTGCCACTTGGCATTAGTTTGTACAAGAACAACCGTGATGGAATTGACACTACAGAATGTTGATAGACACTATACTTATTATAAAAAAGTGACCTTTGTTTGTTAATATTCTTTGTTATTGGTAATTAATATGTGTTTTCTCTTAATTATGCATTCCTTCAGCATCTTGATGGAAATACAGGTGCACCGAGAGATTTAAATAATAGGTGTCCCCTAAAAAAAATTGAAATTCCCGATTTTTTACACTGGTGTAAAGCTTCCTATCTCAAAAATATCTTTGGTACAAAATTTTGAAATTTCTAAGTTCCTATAAAAGCACATAGGAAACTCACCCTATGATTTCCATTGAAATTAATAAATAAATCACTTTTTTTTTCATTTTAAGTATTTCTGTAGCCAAATACAGGGTAGGATCAATTTGAGCTGTCCTAATCTGATAAAATTCAGTTTCAGTTTCCGTTTATTCAGTTATTCACCTTCAGGAAAACAGAAGATACAGGCAGATAAAATAACATTGGAGGGAAGACCAAGAGGAGCAATGCTCGCAAAATAAGGTCACCCAAATAAGTTACAATTACTTACTTTTAATACATTATACTACGAGGAAAGACAATCACAGACAAAGGACAGGACAAAACGGTTAAGTGCTAGACAGTAGACAGGACGAGACATATGCATATGTGAGTAGATGGCATAGATAAATAATTGTTTTTTTTTTAAAATGAAAAATCAGGTAAAGAAACAGAGTATAACTTTTAATACAGAGTGAATCATTGGTAATATGACAGAAGATGTCATTTGTATTTCCTTTGAACATGAACAGATTAAATCATTACAAATTACAGAAATATGGATGAACTTGAAATCTCTTGTTGTCACCTTTAATACTGAAAGATTGGCGTTTGGTTAGAGGCCATACATGTTTAAAGGTGACTTTTTTATAATTATTATTTGTTAGTGTGTAGCATACTATTTGTAGTTTTTGTTATTCATTTCACCGTGGGCCGTGGCCAGCATTTTTTTTCAGGGGGGGCAAGGGGGATGGCACATATTTTCAGGGGGAGCATATATTAAAATTTGTTAGTATAGTAATGGCTATGTAAATCAGTAATTTTTTCAGGGAGGCCCCCCCCAAGAGGGGGGGGGCAAGATTCCCCACCAGGGTGGAGCCGCCACCCCCTCGGCTACGCCACTGTCATGTAATCATGCCCATTTGGCCATATGTCTGCTAAAACATGCCCTTAGATTTGGTGGAATTACGGTAGGTGACCCAAATCATTGAATTTTTCATGTTTTCTCCCTCACATGGAAGGCATATCACCAAAACCTCTGAGTAAAATCAGTTTGGCTGTTTGAATGTAGAATCGTTAATGTGTATCAAATTGTGAGGTAGTGTGGCCCATCACATTTATTGATGCTTTTATTCATACATGCAAAGGAAACATTCCCAGCCTAATTTCACTCGGTTAATGGGAAAAACTCTGAGCTTTTCTTTCAATAGTACTTGGCTAGTTAAGGTGCGTGATTAATCGTCTTTGGGGACCCCCTGAATTTACCGGAAGTATATCGATTTTGATATCAAGACTGAAAGGCCATATTATTTCTCATTGTCGTCCTGAAATTTGAGGCTTCAAATCAATTTTTTTTTTAAGTTTTGTCTTTTTTTAACAAAAAAACACAAATGAATGCTAACCATCATATTAGCACAGTATTGAAAGGGCATTACAGTATGAGGCTTATTGGCTTCTACCACAAAACCGCAAGTTATTTCCCACGGTACTTGATGGAGCGTATGTTCAAGTGCCGGCTCGTCATATCAGCAAGAACAAAATAGACATAATGGAACAACCACCTTTAAGAAGAAAAGCTAAATCACCATCCCATTACAAAACATCTGTGGTGCAAAAAAGGTTAAGGAACAGCTTCCATGTATTTAGGATGACTTTTAATTATCTTTTCTTGAGTCAGTGGCCCTCTGCAATGTTTCATTCAGGTGTGACTGTGTCCGCCTTGAAGAACCATTGCCAGAGCCACTGACCAAGACTTGGCATATAGTATGTGTGATGGGAAATTTCTGACAAATGTCAACATTGAACATACAACCATCTTGCATGTATTCACCTGATAGTGCTAACTCTTTCATTTCAAGATGTGGTTATTATCTAGTTTTTAGCAAATGAACAACTATATTCTGCTAATTGGTCACAATAAAACATGAGATTATAGAACACAAACATCTATAAGAACGGTGTAGGGGCTGAAGACGCTAACAGCAATATTTCAAGCTGTTTGAATGTTCATTTATTACAATACCAATAAAACAAAAATTATCGTCGCCGACACAATTTTGACAACTGATTTGGAATATTTAGTCCATTAACGTGCATTTCTGTGAAATCTAACAAAATTTCATTGTGGGCAAATACGACCTTTGTAGGCCTATATGGCAAAATTCCCGCAATAGAATTTGTCGATTTTTGTCAGAGATGGTTGCTCTTGCATGTACCTACTTATATCAGTTGTCAAATTCAAAATTGTGTCGCCATGCTTAAATTGTTCTAAAATAAAAGATACAATTTGGTATGGGGGTCACACAGCTGTGATTTCGCAGCTGCATTTAACTGGTTATTGATACGAATGTATGCTGAAAGAGCCAATTAAAATGTTACCTAAAACAGGCAGCACTCAGTGGTTTAAATTGATATTTTGACATCAAGAAAGACACGAATAGGCGGTAACCACCTTCGTGGTCCCCCCCCCAAAATTGATTTGTAAACTATGCACGAAATATGTTCAAAGAAATGACAGGTCCGGGAAAGGCCGTTCGCCGATACCAGTAGAGAACATACTTGACAGTGCCCACGTTGATTGCTACGTTATCAAGCTCGTGAATTCGCCATTATTAATAACAACGTGAGCTACTGCCCAATTGAGTAGATATTCTGACTAAATATGAACTGACTGTTGCCGACTAGGTTCAACCTTTGTTACTGATATTTGTGGACTGTCGTGCATTCCCAGTTTACTCTCCCTAGTTTAGACTTGAGATCCTTTCAAAATTAAAAAACAAAACTTTCCACCATGTCTCGAGGTTCAAGGCCTGGGTGTATTTAATTGCCTTGAAAATTGATTCACTTGAATGATACTCTACTCATGGTAATTTGATTAATCTTAGTGATGAGTCTAAGTTGTAACCTTCTACTATTTCTAACTTGATTGCAGTAATTAACATTTGCTTATTGCTACACCTGAATTGAAAATGCATGAGCTTAACTGCTTCGTCCCATCATTTGTTATATTCAGCCGGTGCCTGACTTGCTGTGCAGCTCTATGCTTTGTAAAGCTCATCTCCAGCCAGATGTTGGGAGCTTTTAAAAAACTCTTCTGCAGCTCGCTCAAGTAGCCAAGATGAGCTTTTTAATGCTCCTCTGAAAATTTCAAAAGACCGTGTCCCTGCGCAGGAACGTGAGTGGATGGATGCGGATTAATACATTAATGCTCTTGTTGGTTTTTGCTCTCCCTGTCCATTTTGAATTCCACTTCCACAGCCTTTGCAACTACGCTACACTCTCTCAATTCAAAACAGTTGAAACTCTTTCAATCTCTTTCATAAGCTTTCCTGTCACAGATTTAATGTCCTTTGGTGTGTGTTGGCCACGTTCGCTGTGTGCTCTTCAGAAGATTTTGCCCATATAAGAAAATTTTATATTGCTATCATGGTATTTAAGGCAAATTGGCTTTTTATCACTCATTAGACATTAAAATTTCTTTCTTTCCCCCAACATACCCCTCTGGATAACATAGATAGGAATATTAATCTACTAGAATAATAAAGAATATGAATATTAATTAAATAAAAAACTCATAACCTAATGAATAACAAAAATATTCACCCGAACATGGTTGTTAGCGTTATTAGTATACGCGTCCAGCTCGAAGTATGAATATCGACGCACTGTAACTCAAAAGGCGGCACTGGGTGTATGTGCGCATCACACTTACAATTTGGTGGGGTTGTGGTGGGCAGGTGTTGTCCCCCTCTGACGCCTTTGGCCGGGAAAAGGTTTGCAAAATCATGCTAAAGCATCCATTTTTTAGCCCTCTGACCGGGACAAATTGGCCTTTTTGACCCCTTGAGAGGGAACTTTTCCCAAGCTGGGAAATTTGCCCCCTCAAGCGGTTAGGCCCGATACGCCACTGTGTCCAGGTGGTTCGGCCTTTCTTCCTCTGATATACTTACAGTAGTTCACAGACTTCAAATAAGTAGATTGCCAAACGACAGTGCAAAAGGCCGTAACTTCTTTTGAGGCAGTGCGTACTCTTTCCGTAGCGTGGTGCACTAATTTATTCATATATTTCATGTTTCCATTAATCTGGCATACCATTTATTCAATGATTCACTCCTTTGCGAGACTGATTTGTCCGTTCCAGGCCAACAGGTTACGGGGCATGCGATTTCGAAATGGAATATGACCGTAATACATATTTTCAGTTTCAAAAACATGGTTGCGTGGCACCTATATTCTTCACCGTGGGCGTACGGCATTTTACCTTTATAATATCTAGCGGTAGTTACATCATAACCTTGTCAATGTCAATACTAAACTAATCAACAAGGCTGGCAAAGCTGCTCATGGAATAAATCATTGGAATATACCAATGTTTGAACATATTATACCACTAAATCTCGCCGGTTATGAAATATGACGTTGATGAGCTAAAAAGGGAAATTAAAATTAATTTGTTAATTTTATCAATGGATGTCTGTGTTCATTTATGGGTGGTATGTGGGTGTCTATGTGCAGATAGTGAGTAGTGTTTACATGGCACATGGTGCAAGACATGCATGACATGTATGTGCATGTGCACAGCATTGCACATACATGCACATGGATGTGCATGCACCTCTAATATCAAAATTTTAATGTTTTTACAAATATTTCCAGAGGAAAACATGGAAGACTTTTACCCCATGAATTTTACATTTGGGCTGCTGGGGTTCTGGACCTCTGACCTTAAGAGGGAAAACAGGGGAAAGCAAACAACTTGGCAGATTTAGTAAAACCCTGGTAGACCATCTGGTATGTCCCTGTAACGAAGTACTGTAAAGTGGAAATTTTCGCGCTCCATTAATTTTCGCGCTTTTCGCGCACTTCTGAGTAAGCCCGAAATTAAGAACATCGCGAAAAATGTTTATGTTGTGGGTAGGTCTATGTAGAATACTGAAAAGAGCGAATTAAAAAACAAGCAAAATCGTTAAAAACTACAGAAACGCGAAAATACACACGCGTGGAAAAATTATCACTTTACAGTATGTCATTTAACACCTTTGCTGGTAAAAAGCATTCAAAAAATGGCTGAGAAGAACCCCAAACCAAAGTTGCAGTTTTTTAGTTTTCAATGGGCATTGCAGGCACAGCGACATGCTCATTCGGTCAAAAACCCTCTGTGTAAATCAATACACAACGTTGAGTGCATATACCATTACAGTGGACCATAAAAAATCTTAAAAATTGCAACTTTTAATTTGGGGAATTTACATCTTTCATGTGTTCTATCACAGCCATTGTGCACATTTTTTTTTACAAGTGAGGTTGTTAATGAAAGAGCAAAGCCCCCTAGGCAAAAAATGTATATTTCCAAAACTTTCAAAATTATCAGACTTTGGCACAATTACTGATGAAAACACGCCGAGAAATTATTGTGCCAAGCGTAGTCTTATCCATAAGACTTCATAGGTGTCCTGTGGAATGAAAACTAATACTCACCACAACAAGTCTGGTGAATTTCATTTCAGGTTGATCACTGAGTAGCTATTTTTAGTTTACAACCCGAGCTATGATCTTTGATAGGAGTGTTACATGGCTAGCCAAGTACAGATGTGTTGTAGTTCATGGTCAAGGTCAAGGCAGGCCGTAAACAGGCCCCCCATTTTTTTTTCCTTCACAGTTTTCCCCCTCCCCATTTTTTTTCTTCCCCCAGTTTCCCCCACCCCACTGAGGTAAATGAGCGATTTTTGACAAATTCGGCCAAAAACTCACGAAATTTTGGCAAAAATCAGTGATTGTGCAAAATTGGATAAAAATGTCCACAATTTTAAAAAAAAAATTTCCCCCCCCCAATTTCACTTTGCCACCACCCCCCAAAAAAATCACTATCTGCCTCCGTTTCCCCAAGAAAAGAGTTTGGTGCCGCCACTGGGTCTAAAGTAATCTTATACTAAAATGCAATACTACAGCAAATACAACCTTAAAAAAGTCTTGGCTATAAGAGCTCAAAGATAAAAATTAAATATCATGAACATTTAAAATTGATTAGCTGTAAACCAAATAAGGGGAGGGGGAAGGGAAGGGGGAGGGGGAAGGGAAGGGGGAGGGGAAGGAGGGGAAGGGAAGGGGGTGGGGAAGGGGAGAAAGGGGGGGTGGGAGGGGGAGTTGGGGAGGGGAAAGGGGAGGGGAGGGGGAAGGGGGAGGGGGAAGGGAGTGGGGAAGGGGGTGGGGAGAGGGGGAGAGAGGGGAGGAGAGGCAAGGAGAGGCAAGTTGTAAGTTTATTCACATTCATTTCTATAGAAAACCAAGATCAGATGAATCATACTCAGATTTGAGAATCTAATCGATTGCAGACAACGCCTCCATACACTCCAGCCACTCATGGCCCATGCAGTCTAAGATTGACAGAAACACATGACACAAATTGGTTGCCCAAATTTGTATTTGGTGTTCCACCGAAAAGTGACCTATGAAACACTAACCTGACATACTTCCATAAATATGAGACTACAGCTTGGTCCATCAGTACTACCAGAGCCGTCCAGAAGGGGGTGTGTTGACCTGGGGGTGGGTGTCGTCAGAAGAGGGCGTTCTTTGTCCGGCCCAGCATCAGCTTTTGGGGCTTGGTTGTTCACTGTTGAATACACATAAAAAATATTGGGCTTAAAGTCAATAACTACATAACACTCTTTTTAGTTTTGTGAAAACAAGGTGCATTTCGGTGCGAGGAATTTTCATGAAGCCCGAATGGGATTGCGGTAGCCCACTATCGTCACAAAAAAATACCTCACACCTGCATGCAGTATGATTAAAGATAGTGTCGTGGGGAAGCACAAAGCCTCTAAAGTAATATGAAGACAGCTTTTTGAAAGAAAGTCTTTAAGTGGAATAATAGAAGATCCGGAATAAAGAGAACACTCACAAATGAAATGTTCAAAATATCTGCGAATAATGATATTAGAAAATACAATACACCTGTAATTCTTGTGGGTTAACAAGGATCAACCTTTTTGACGCAGGGGTTGAATTGGTTGAATCCCAACTACTGTGGGCTGCAAGCAAATAATCGGAAGAGCTTTCAAGTTTGGTTTATGACGTGCTTACGAGAGTTTGTAAGAGGATCCATATCATAACAATTTTTGTTCGAAAAGGGGACCCACAGCTACACCAGAGATGCAGATTTTGGGCAAATGTAACACAAAATGTCAATTCTTATGAGAAATGTTGGACCGTTTATAAGCAAATTTAGAACAATTTTGGCTTTCAGGGTTAAGGAAATTGACTAATTGTCCCCACAATTGTAGACAATTTGGTTTCAGATTGTGACGTCGACTAACTTTTCCAACATGTTTTTGAAAAGTTGCAGTTTCCGTGAGGAAATTGAACCAATTCAAATGATATGTTATCTTTTTAATCTATTATTTCAGATTTTTATTGTATTTATTTTTGGGAAGTACCCTGTGTGTCGTATGCGAGCCGTGTGGGCCGCGAATGGTCCGCGGGCGCCGGTTGGACACCCCTGTTCTAATTTAATGGGAGTTGTAGTGCTGCAGCATCAACCAGTTTTGGAGGGTGGGTACGTGGCCGGAGAATATAACATTGTCCAGCAGAGCTAAACTTAACCCAGTAGGCATGTATAGTTCATGAAACCACTGTGATGACAAAAATTTAAAAGTTCCGGTGGCAATTTGCGTACTGGCGCCATTTTCCCAAATGGACGATTTCAAAGGCAAAAGTCCTTTTAAAAATCAATTATAGGACATATGGAGAAAATTTTGATTGTTAAAAGTATGTTTTTCTGGGTCAAGGAGTTCAATTAAATATTCCCAAAAGTGGTCCGATGAATATGATAGTCATAGCTATTTGCTTAGGCCGCCATTTTCCAAAAAATATATGGCCGGACTTTTCAAAGCCCCAAAAGTCCTCTGATAAAATAATTATAGCACCTAGGGAGGACAATTTGTGTTGATTGGAAATGTATGTTTTTCTGGGTCAAGGACGTTCAACAAAACTATTTCCAAATTTTTTCAGATGAATATGATCAATGTGGACAATTTGAGTTTCCATTCTAGTATGCCGCCATTCCAAGATGGCCAACATCTACTGACAAACCTCCATATTTCTACTATATACAGCAAGGGAGACAATTTTGATGTCAAAATGAAAGTTTTTTTTTTTGGTTTAAGATAGAAAGTACATTGAAACTATTCACAAAACTCTCAGGATAACTATAAAAGTAGTGGGTGTTTGCATATGCCCCCATTTTCCAAGATGGTTGACATATCACAAGGCAAGAAACCTTATAGTCTAGTGCCCAAAACGCAGATTTCTGGTTAGACCTGAGATCTGGTTAGACCTGTCCACAC
>JAMKCH010034686.1:0-24784 GCA_023653785.1 Ophioderma brevispina | reverse complement strand
GGTGAAATGATTATTCTTTTCTGCAATTTGTTTGAGCAATCACCTCAGCACTTTCTGAAATGTCATCTTTTTTGATCTCATAAATGGTGAAGTTCCTGGGTGACTTCAGACCAAATAAGCCCTATGCGAGGGTGATGGTATAAGCAAGGCAACCAACTCTCAAATATCGTGAAGTATGGTATTTTTAGGTCGTCCGATGGAATTGGAAATTAAGACTTTATGTCGGCCTGATTTGTGTCTGTGTGTGTGTATGTCTGTATCTGTCTCTACAGTTAGAATACGTCTTTTGGTTGACTTTTTTTCAACTTACTGTCACTTTTAGTGCAGTGATGGATCAAGTTCATACTTGGTATGCTTGTACATAGAGACAGGGGTCTTATGTGGGGTAACACATGAGGAGGTCAAAGGTTATTCAGGGATCACTTAGGATCATATTGCATGTCTGCTTATGTGTGTGTGTGTGTGTGTGTTTTATTTTGGTTAGGTTGACTGTGTTTGTATCTCCTTCCCCCAAACGCTGGTGCCAATTGCAGCCAAACTTGATCTGAAGAACCACTGGCCCGAAGTTCATATTCCGATTGTGGTGAGAGGTCATGTGGGCTGATTAAAGGGATATTCTTTGAAAATCTATCCATTCGCTTTCCTGCCACAAATCAAATGCTACGAGAAGGGCCATAGCCAGGGGGGTGCGATGTACCCACCTAAATCTCCAAAATTCCAAAAAGGTCCACAAAAATGATGTGTGCGAGTGAAGCGAGCTAGGAAAAATAGGGGTTTTAGGCTTTTTTTGGTCAAAAAGGGCAATATTTGAGCAAAAAGGTCCACTTTTACCAAATTTACACCTCCTCTATTGTGAAAAGGTCCACATTTGGAAAAAAGGGCCACTTTTGGAAAAATCCGCACCCCTCCAGAAAAATCCTGGCTACGGTACGGGCCTGGCTACGATCACCAAATTTAGTCAGTATAAGCACTGACCCAAGACCCATATAAGGTGTACACAGATTGGGGTCAAAGGTTATGTGGGTGGATTAAAGGGACATTCTGTCATTTTGGTCAGGTTGACTGGTTTTTGTATCTCCTGCCCAAATGCTTATGACTTCCATAATCAGATGTCCTATATGGGACTGCTGTCTGTATTTTTATCCCCTAAATGATGCAGAATTTGCACCATTGATCAGCAGCCATCTTGGATGTGTGCAGAAAGTGTTAAAAATCCTTTGATCCATTATTTACTTTCCTACAGAGGTCTTATTAGCATGAGACTTAACATGTTTCAGAAAGTTATATAACTTTGTGTGTAACTTGTGACAAACCCCAGGGACAAATCTTTGCATTTCACTGACAAAACATCCTTAATCTGTATTGACAAGAGTGCCCTAACAGCATGAAAACATCATTTTAAAAGTCAAATTGCCTGTGTGCAGTCATTCCTAATACTCATTTTTTTAACCATTACATTCCATGTTTGTATTCTTCACAGCATTGCACTCAATCTCAACCTCCATGACGTACTGAGCCAGGCCGAGAAGCTTCTGCTAGCGTACTGCCGCAAGAAAGTAGTGGCTGACAGCTTTGAGCTAGTTGACTGACGCCATTCCCACCGCTATCGGACTACTCGGACTAGTAGGCAGTGGCTACCTGGTGGGCGGCTTCCCGCTAGGTTAAATCCAGCAGGCTGGATAGACTCAGGGAGGATCTGGAATGCATTTTGGCAAATATAGACAACCTTAGAGAAATACCTAAATCAGCTCTTGCAATTTTCTAGGGACAAGTAGAATTGAGTGTGTTGCATTGTTTTAAAAGAGTCAATTCGAAGTGGCTTCGATACAGTATGTAACACAATTGATGAAACATGCAAGCATATATCACACAATTGCACAATGTATTCCAATTTTCAAAGGGAGCACCATTGAACATTTTTGTACAAGATTGAGAACCAAGTTGAACTTTTGTGTAAGTTTTGTAACTAAGGTTGGTGCTTTGACTTGATCTCACTAGGGAGCAGAAATGTAGAGCAGTTTAAAAATTCTTTTTAGTATTCCAGTAGCATATACAAACTGGGATACCTGATGTGTATTTAGAAAGAGGAATAGAAAGTTTTAGTAACATATAACTGAGAATTGTAGGGTAATACATATGACTTCAAACTATGAAAACAAGTCTATACTTGTCTTGGAAAATTGCAAGAACACTTTTTAGGTAGGTATGATTCCTAGTGGTTGCTATTTTATTTGTATTTTTGCACATACCATTTTATATTTGATCTTTTTTTGTTTTGTTACATCTTTACAAAAGACTGAATTTTGTACTCTAAAAAGGTTGAATTCAATAGTTTTCCACTATTGTCCTTTCTGTCACTGTTCTTGATAGAATCCCATACAAAAGGTTTTGTTGAAATCAGTTATAAATACCTAACAAGAGTGGGCTGTTCCTTAAAATCTGCATCATCCCTGTGGAAATTTGGGTAAAAGTCTTCCACGGGGGAGTCTGGATTATAAATGGAATAGCCCATTTGGTAACTTCAGTTAAAATCCACATCCTCTCTGTGGAAGACTTATCCTCTGTGGAAGGCTTCAATTAAAGAGACATGAGGAGATTTCCAGAAAGAAGCGCCCCCATTTTTTTCGAACCCGGATTTTTTGCATATTCGGAATGCTTTCCAATGTATTAGATCACACCTGAAGTAAATAAGCCGAATACGCTGTCTTTATGTAATAATATGATGATTTAGTACTTTCTGTCGTGCACGACAGAAAGTCAAAGCACGGTGTTCTATGGGGACAATTACGATAGTCAGGCAAGTTCAAAACAAGGTTTGCTGTTTTTTTGGTACTTGTTTGTCCAATAAATCTTCGAAACGTTCTTGGTAGTTGGTGTACAATCGATCCTATGCAATTTGAGAGAAATTTGTATCCTAAAAAAATCTCCTCCTGTCACTTAAGTCTTCTGCAGGGAGAGTAAGGATTTAAAATGGAATATTCCATTGGTGACTACACATACCCCCAGTGGAAGACACCAATAATAAGTCATCTACAGGAGGGGGTCTAAATTTCAAGTTTAAGATTTCATTGGATAACTTCATTTGAAATACTCCCTCTTTGGAAGATTTAGGAAACATCTTCCACAGAGGGAATGTGGATTACAATTGGAATAGTCTAATAAGCACCACTACCTGTGCTAAATTGTTTGTAAATGTTTATCATTAAGGCCTTGTATGGGAGTCTGCATGTTGGTCTGTGTATTTGTGGATAGTTTTACTTATCAGTACTATTTCATTATCCTTTCAATGGAAGTGATAAGTGCTGACTTATCTAGCATATGATGTTGCACATAAATGCAAATGTAGGTGGACAAAGGCACAGAAAGTAAGGGTAGATGTTTCATATAGACATCCCAAGTATGCAAATGAGGTATTGCCATTTATTCTGTCGAGCGCTACTACACAAAATCATACAGCGCATGATGTAATCAATTGTAAAACCTGAAAGGCTAAACTTGTCCAAAATGGGCTGATTTGCAAGATTTTTCAGAATTACCGGGAGGCGCGCGTCCCCTCCCTAGATCCGCGCCTAGCTGTTGTCCGCTGAATTAATTATAATTAAATCAAAGTAGGTAAAGGACATATTTCCATACCATGTGTAACAACATGTGTTAAATAAGTCATCAACTGTTTTTCAGAGAGAAGTTTAAGCTATAAACAATACACCACATTGGTCCTTGTGTTCTGGTAGGGTGAAAACCCCATGCAGTGTGCATTTGTGGCAGTCATATCAAAAGGTTGAATTGTCCACAGCTGTTTGACATCGTGCAAATTGTCTCTTATTTTTAGAGCAATTTTAGACAATGGCGACAAATCTGACAATTGATATCAGTAGGGGCATGGAAGAGCTATTATCTCCGCAAAAATCAGAAAAATTCAATTGCAGGAAATTTTATGCCATATAGGCCTACAAAGGTCATAATGTATGTTATAGCACCTCTAATGCCTATTTCCCATAGAATGATGTGTAAACTAGGTTTTTATGAAAAATCATATTTGCCCCACAATGAAATTTTGTAAAATTTACACAGGATGAAGTCAGTGGTATGAATAATCCAAATAGTTGTTAAAAGTGTGGCGCCATTATATTGGTTGTTCTATCTGTTTGTCTCCCTTTAAATGAGACTTCAAACAGTTGTGGCAGATGTTTCACAGCAGGTGATCAACGGTGACTAAGGTGGTTGCCTTTGCAACTCGTTTTTGTTATGTTAGGGTTTTTTTTTTTTTGAAACAGGAAGTTGGGTTTACGATGCAAAGTACTTTTGATGACCACCTTATGACCTGACCTGTCACATTGAATCTTTTGTTGTTATTGTATTTTGTAGTATTTGTTTGATATGTGAACAACCTATTTATTTAAATTAGAAGAGTATGTTAAAAACAGAAATTTATAACAATATAGGGGCTGGGAATGCTAACAATGTACATACTCAGTCCAAGTGATGATACTCTAGTGGCTGACAGTGGTGTATTTTTGAAGTAATAAAGTCTACAAAAAAAAAAGAATGGTTACATGTAGAACTTGGAAAGGGTACATATAGAACTCTGGCCTTAAGTTCCTTACTGATTTCATAGTCAGTGTTTTCGTTTGTGGGAACCCCTTTGTCAATTTGTGATTTTTTTGGTATCACTTTCTCTGACCTTTCAGTAGCTTTACTACCTACTTTTGCATCTAGGTTGGGAGTAAATACCACATATTACAAGCTTTTAGTAGCATAACACTCTGTCTTTGTAAGCCTACAACTAAAGTGATTTAATAAATATTGGGTGGCGGTTCAACTAATATATTAAATCCCTGTGTGGGCAGTAGCCTCTTCAAAACGACATTGGACATGTTGGATTATGTGGTTATATACTGTTATTACACCTCATGATATTCATCCAAAATCATGCGATTTCATTGGCTGAGTCCTAGTATGCATGCCTTTTTCCCTAGGGTAATAGATTGACACTATTTCCCTACAACCTCGTCCTCAGAGTCACAGTGAGGTGTAATAAAACAAATACTACATGGTTACTGGCTACATTGGTACTGGCTATGGCCTATCACCCCGAACCCTCAAAGGGTTTGCCATATGCTCCAAGAGCATTCAAATATGCTCCTGGAGCAGGAGCATATTTGACTTAAAATGTTTCTCAGATTATTCATGGACTCCAGGAGCAAAGTCAATGTGTTCCTGGAGATATTTTGACCTCAAAGATTTTTCCAGATTATTTAGGGCTCCAGAAAACATGCTCCAGACCATATATTCTTTTGGGCCAAATTGCACAAACGTGAGCTTTTAATAAGATAGAGGGTGACCCCCTAATGCAACCCAGGGGCATATCATGTTGTCACAGATTGCATTGGTTGGGGGTCGCCTCTATAATATGTGTTACAAACGCCATTACCAGAAATATGGTAATTCAATATAGATGCATGGAGTCTGGTAGATTGGTAACTCCCTTGCAAAATACAGTCAGAATGCTACGTTTTTGGCGTATTAAGGGCCGTACGCAGGATTTTTTTTTTGGGGGTTGGGACTTCGAAAAAGTGACTTTTTTTGTTAAAAGGGACCTAAATCCCCCTAAAATAGTCCTTTTTTTGCAAAACATTTTCATAAATATTTGACATTTTATCAAAATTTTAAGCAAAAAAGGGGACATTTTGCCTTTTTGGGGCATGTTTTTTGGGGGGGGGGGGAACGCGCATGGGCCTGGCGTATTCTAAACAAGGTAAACTGCATCTAAAATCTTAGTTGTATCCTAAGGAGTCACTTTTAGGATCAGATTTGTATCTAGTCCCATTTCAACCATGCATATTTTTTCTTCCACTTATTTAAGGTAATTTTCTAGAATCAAGTAGTATTCTTTTGTTTTTTTTTTTTTTTTTTTTTTCACACCACCTGAGCAACATGCCTTTCATACGCATTTTGATTGGTTTAATTAATTGTACTTCATTTCAATAACCAGTTAAAAATAAGGCTTCAAAAACCTAAGCTCCAGACACGCTTCAGGCCTACACCATTCTCACTATGTTCCTGGAGTGGGCTCAAAAAATCACTTAAGTCTGTTGTGACCAATAAGCGGTAGTACTCATGGGTTAAGAGAAGAAACCCATTAAAATTTACAGGAAACATTTTTTTTTATTTATGGTAAAAAAAAAACTAAAAAATCAATAAAATAACAAAAATAAAAAGAATTTGCTACATGTAGAAGTTGAGTGGGGTACATATGGAATTTTTGCCAAATCTGCAAGAGAGGTAAGAAAACTTACAGGAAATAAGCTGTAATGAGACTGAGAATAAATTGTCCATATATGGAATCTCAGTATATGCATAGGGGGTGGTGAGAAAAGTCAGTACTGTATGTAGCCCTTTATTTGTGTTTTAGTAGAGTAACCATCGTGTCACTGGAGGAAAAATTTGGACAACGGTGAGTAGTTGGGAGAGAGGCAGAATATGTGGCCCGCTTCCTGTTTCATGAACCAACGAAGAAAATCGTCCTTTCATGTACATATAGAATGCAAAGCTTTTTGTGTTCTTTGTTATGAAAGCACAGGCACTCAAAAGTCAGTATCATTAACCTCACTGAACATTGAACACCATTGAGCGAATACGATTAGTTAACGAGAGAGTAAATGTAGCTATAAATACACTTACATTACTGCATGATAATTAAGCACAGGATTTGATTTTTCTCTGCTATCGGAAGACAGTTTCATAGATTTATCATAGAAATTTTAATTCCACCCACTGCATCCCATCATTCAATGTCATACTTCAGAAAAGTAATAGAGGTGACCACAATGGTTTGAATCTATTCATAAGTGTTTTGCTTTTCTTTAATTAAGCTCATCTATGTTGAAATCTGATTACCCCACTGGAAGTGCTCTGAAGCTAGACCATTTTTAAGATCCAAGACATCACAAATCCAAAACAAAACTTGGACCAAATCAAGAAATATTCCAGGCGATCATATGGTGAGAGTATGCTGAATTAAGTTGTCTTGAAAAAACCTAAATTTCTGTAACAATCTTATAGCTTTGGGATTCAAGTGGGGTACTATGGAAATTTGAGGTTTAAGGGATGATTTGGGGGTTTAAAGGTTCATGGACAAAGCTGATTAGACATTTCTTAATTTCTTACATTTTCGTTACCTCAATAGTATCCTGATCATATCGGCAACACAGATTTTTAAAAGTGAACATCGGAAAGTGTTAAATTTCAAGGAAAAATATACCCAAACTGACAGAGCCTATTCCTGTTTTCGCGACACGTATTAAGATGCTGGAGTTGGATTGACCCCGTTTAATGAGGTCAGAGTAACAAGTTGTAAACAAAGTCACATTGTGACACATGCACGTACCCGGCAGAACAGCAGGGCCGCATAGGACATCAACACGATGCACGACTTCATGACATATTGCACGATGACGAAAAAAAACCGTGATCTTATGCGCATATTATGTATCATTATTTAAAACAATATTAATCAATTCAAATTCGAAAATTTACTGTGTGAAACACATGGAGCGACGAAGTCTGGTCTTGTAAGTGGACGAACAAAACCCATATCTCTTCTTATCGGTTTCTTTTCTGGGAACTTAAATAAAAGTATCTGTCTGATTCTCCGTACGGTCGGTCACCGCTGGTGCAGCCGTCGACAATAAAGCGCATTATAATTTTAATTTAAGGCATCAAATCAAGACAAAATTAGCCATATGATACAACACGTGACAACGCAGATCACGAGAAGTCAACGTGTACGTAGTAAGAAAAAAATGGGCCAAGCGCACGTCCGGTCCACAATTACGATCATGACGTGTATCGCGTATTTGTTTACTTCGACGTCACTTCTGGGTCACGCTTGGCAGCGCGATCACTTTCATTTTGAAAGCTTTTTCACCAACACAGATATGAGCCCAATTTTTATCAAATATACGTTTTCTCAATTACTGCTTCTTGCAGATTTTACATTGATACCATACTACTATGAATGAAACCATTTTTTTGTGGTATTATAAGTGTTTAAAGCAGTCCATGACCTTTAATGGTCACATAGGTAGATTCACTGGTAGGGCACTTTATTGTCCCCCGCCACCTTGAGTTGGCAAAGGGGGACTATAGAAATTCCATCGTGCACGTGTGTTTGCGTGTGGTGTCCCAACAATATCTCGTGGTCTAAGCAAGTGTGGGTGTCCATCTTCGCAACATAATGCATCTCAAGTAGGCGTTGGCTGGATGTACAGTGGGTCATGTGACATAGGTCAAAGGTCAAATATAGGTTCAATGTGGTCAATATAGAATATTATTGTTATAAGCCTGAAACATGATATCTTTTGATCTAAGCAAGTATGGTGTCCATCTTCGCACCATATATGTCACCCAAGTAAACCGGTGATGAGTTCGGAAGGGTGGGTCATGGTGGCATGGGTCAATGTCCAATATGGTCAAAAATAAGGGCAATTTGGTCAAAAATATAGTATAAGCCTGAACACAATATCTTAGATCTAAGCAATTATGGGTGTCCATCTTCTTCGCACCATATATTTCACCCGAGTAGGTGGTGGATGATTTCGGAGGTGGGGCATGTGGCATGGGTCAAGGTCCAATCCGAGGTCAATAATGGGAGTAAAAAATTACTATAGCCTTGGGAATTGTGCAGGATGATGCAACTTTGGTGGTTGTGGCAGCATTCCGTGCCGAAAATTTGAAGGTATTTCAAGGTCATGGTTGGGTCCATTCAAGGTCAAATGGAATTAATTGCTAGTGCCCTTGTCAATTGTGGTTAGGATTATGAACACTTGGTGGGTGTTGGTCAACATTCAGTGCAAAAAATTATGAAGGTCAATTCAAGGTCATGTCGGGTCATAAGGTCAAATGGGATATATTGCTATAACCCTTGTCAATGTGGTAGATGATGAAACTTTGTGGTTGTGGTCAACATTCTTTGCCAAAAAATTTGAAGGTCATTTCAAGGTCATGGCGGTCATCAAGGTCAAATGGAATTAATTGCTATAGCCCTTGTCTATTGTGATAGGATGATGAAAACTTGGTGGGTCTGGTCAACATTCAGTGCTGAAAAAATTTGAAGGTCATTTCAAGGTCTGTCGGGTGGTCATTCAAAGTCAAACCACTAAGTAGGGTGGTAGGATGATGAACTTTGGTGGGTTTGGGTCAGCATTCAGTGCCAAAAAATTTGAAGGCCATTTCAAGGTCATGCGGGGTCATCCCAGGTCAATCACTAAGTATATGGTACGATGTTGATGACACTTGGTGAGCGAGACTAAGTTCGAAGTGGTCAACATCGAGTGCTAAAATTTTGATGGGTCATTTCCAAGGTACATGTGGGGTCATCCAAGGTCAACTCAACCACATGGTAGTATGGTCATGAAAACTGATGGGTGTAGTAAGCGTTCATTGCCGAAAATTTTGAAGGTCATTTCAAGGTCGTGGGGTATTCAAGGTCAGCTAACTCAACATGTGGTAGGTTATGAAACTTTGGGGATGTGGTCAAACATTTCTAATCGAAAATTTGTGAAGGCACTTTCAAGGTCAAGTAGGGTTCATCTAAGTTCTCAAATAATACAAATAGTTGTATGGTCAATGTAGTCAACATTTGAAAACCGGCAAATTGCAATGCTATGGCAGCAGCCTCAGTGGTTTGAGCACCACGTATTTCCATCACAATTCTCCCTGTGATCTTAAAATAATTTCCCTCCAGTTTACTATCGCGACGACGGGGGACCTTTGTGGTTCGAGAACGCGCCTGTAAAATTTGGTATGGTAATGGGTTTGGTATGTTTTTTTTGTCAAATTGCACAAGGTAAAATGCACTTTTAATGAAGTTGAAATGTCACATTTCTATTTTATGTTTGTGTCCATTCATAAAATATTTCAGGCATTTCAATTGAAAGGTTCTTAAAAATAACAGATGCACCATGAATGGAAAATTTGTCAATTTAAAAATATTTAAAGGTGAAGGATAATTTTGTAGAATTCTTATAAGTTGCCTTTTCCAGCCTATGAGATGAGATTTATGTAGGATAAACCAAATATAAAAAAGTTAAAAACAAATCAAAACCAATTTCCATTAACCAAATAGCAATTAAGAAGTTGAAAGTGCTGTACCTGGTGTATGCTTGTATTAGTTGGGCATATAAGTACTGATGGAACTATTGTGTGGGAGGTAGATTTGCTTTTGGAAAATGAAAGTTTAAGGTGTGGTTGCAAGTGTTACAATCATATATTCATTAACAGGGACAGGGGAAATGTGGATGCCAACAGTTTGTAGAATACAACCCCAAAAAACAACCTGAAGGAAAAGGGAATTTGCCATTTCACAATCCATTACACTCCCAGGGAGAGATACCACTAATCTTCTACTTTGGGGATGTGTATTTAAAATGAAGTTAATCCCAGTGGGCTTGTATAGTGGAGCTTCTACTCCCCCGTGAAGACTTAATTGGAGTCTACAGCTGGGGTCTGTGTGGGTTTCAAATCAGAGGGCGTTTTGAATCAATCCACAATGCATTGTAATATCCCTATACTGTACTAAACACATGTCAGTACTTAAAGATAAAAAATGTTCAAGAAGCTTAAGAACAAGACATTCATGAGTGTGCTAAACTTGCCTAAGTAAGAGCACTTTGTAAGCTAAAGTGGATAAGACGGCCGACTCATGATCTAAAGGTTGTGGGTTCGAGCCCCGCTGTGGCCAATGTGTTGTGCACTTGGGCAAGGCACTTTACCTTACTTGCTTCGTCGACCCAAGCGATATTCGGGTAGCTGTTAGGGGGAATATTACAATCTAAGTGCTGATAGGATTGTGCGCTTGGCCGGCTGCCGACCTAGGTGAAGCGAAATGATTGTGACGATTTCCTGATGGCAGCGTAATAATAATTGGCAACAGCGCTTTGCCTACTTGTGTAAAAGATGCTATTTTAATCTAATTATTATTATTATTATAAAAGTCAGGGTTTGTATTTGTTCAGAATAGGATGTTTGTGGGATCACAAAACCTTATTAAGGTGAAATTTCCCAAACTGGTGCATCATAGGATGGACTCAAAAATGTAGATACCTAATTGGCTATTCCATTTGAAATACCCACTCTTCTGTGAAATACTTGCTCTAAATCATCCCCAGGGGTGGTTCAGGTTTCAAATGGAAAAGCTCAATAACAGACTCATCAGTCTTGGAAATTTCCAAATATGGACATGATATTGATCCACTGCAAAATCTAGATTCTCATCAGTTTGAAATCTATTGCTTAAAGGTGCATTTCGTGATTCCAGCCCCTTCTGTTTTATTCATTGTCACTAGATATCCTTGAAAAAAGCTTATTCACAACTTTTTAGCTGATCCCGACTTTGCGGTTTTGTGTTATGAGCAAATGCTCGTTTCCCACGGTCCCATAGGCCACTGTGCTATAATTTCGGTCCGTTTACGGACAGAAAATACAAAATTGCTAATTACTTAGACACGGCCGAATTTACACGTAAGATTTGCCACACATGGATTACGGTACTAATGTTAGCGGTTCAGATGATATGAAAATCTCAACTTTTTTTAGTTAAGTCGGGGGGACGAGGCTGTGGATCACGAAATGCCCCTTTAATATTGTAGTGTAGGTTAATGCTTAAAAAATATATGCAGCCTCTAATAACATGATTTCCATTATAAAATAATAAAAAATAAATACTATTGTTATGAACACAATTGTAATAGAGGCTCTATATATTAAGCACCAAATCTACACAACATGTTTAGAAACCGATAAATGAAAATCACAATCAAATTTTGCAATGTATAAATATGCTCATATTTGGAAATTTCTAAGACTGATTATTTGAGCGGATATACATAAACCATATTTCAATTGACAGGCAGGCATTCCATTGAGAACTCAGAACTGGTATATAGCTAAAGCTGTTGTAATGGTTGAGATATTTTGAACAAATGTGTTATATTTTTCAGACATTTTAACTATATATATTTTAGAGGCATTTTGCGTCACGCCATGCAAAAAAAAATAAAAGGTGAAGGGGCGTATATTGGCGACCAAATGTTATTTATGGAGAATGTTTGGAGAAAAAGTACTGTTTCCCAGGTAAACGAATACCTGACCTGACCTTTGATATCATGGAAGTAATACTTTTCACTTCATACTTGCAAGTCTTTGAGGAAATGTCAAAACTATCCATGGCGTTATACAGTTTTGTATCAATAATCTATCTGTAAAATACGTAAAGCAACAGTATAAAAAATATTGAAAATTGGGTTGTTGAATTTTTTAAAACTTTTGAATTCATAAACAAAATGATAACACATCATTAAGAAGTCGAATACTAATTTTGCCTTCACATTTTCAGAATTTTAAGCCTGTCCAGTTGTGCCTTTTTTAAGTGTTTTTAAAAATGTGCAATTTGTGTTTAGAGGTGTATGTTGACTGGTAAAAAGAAAATCCATGAATGTAAAGTTATAAATGTGCTTCAAAATTAATATTTCACAAGCGAGGAACCTCATTGACAAACTTGGAAATCATTCAAGATTATAACGTGTGTATTAGGTTTCACATAGCATAATGAGTGTGTTCTAAATTGACCTGTACAGAGTTCTTTACAGTGAAATATAACAAAAATAATAATAATTGCAATACCTTTAATAATATAAACTAAATGTAAATCTGTTTAAAAGGTAGCTATCTTTTAACTATCTTTCTTCCCTCCATTTTCTACATGGTTATATGTGATTTTATAGAATTTGAAAAAAGCCAACATGAGAGTATTGTTTTTGAGATATAGTAACAAGTTTGAAATTAGAATTCTATGTTCTTGCTGAGTGAAATAGACCGGATATGTAATTCTATGTAATTTTTAATATGCAATGGAAACATGTGATAATTCACAAAGGTCCCTGTGAGAAAATCTCACCACAGGTAAGTATAATATGATTGGATCATTAATGAATAACTTGGGGAGGTATCCAATCAAAAATACAATCTCTTATATTATCCATATGACCTTACGTATTTCTTACACATGATTCTGTGTATGGGGATAATTATTTCATTGAACCTATGAATAATCAAATCAAATGGCTCGTAGGGGCTTGAGATACACGTGTAAAATCTGTAAAGCAACTAAGGTGCGGTACCCATATATAGCTAAAGGAACAGCGAGATTTTTTTGGATACAAAATTTCTCTCCAAATTGCACAGATCGATTGTAGACCACCTTACCAAGTAAGTTCTGCAAGGTTTCTTGGACAAACAAGTAACAAGAAAAACAGCAAACATTGTTTGAACTGGCAGCTATCGCATTGGCCCCATAGAACGCCGTGCTTTGACTTCGGCGTGCACGACAGAAAGTACTAAGATATCATCTATTTACATTAAAGACGGAGTATTTGGTTTAATCACTTCAGTTGTGATCTAATACATTTGGAAAGCATTCCAACATAGGCAAAAAATCGGGTTCGAAAAAATTGGGGGCTTCTTTCTGGAAATCTTATGTCTCTTTAAGAGAGACTAGATAGGTCTAAAAATTATTGTTCTTGATACATAGCCATGATAAAACAAATGTGAACTAATGGTTGTGGTCTTTGTCATAAATTAAGGTTTAGTAATAACCACAAAAATGGTGTTTTTAAGATTTTTACATTTGAATTTTTTCTGGCTAATCCACACACCTAGTTTCATTTTCTAGCAGATTATGAAAGTAGAGAGATCTTTTACTTGATAACTGTGCTTCAGGTATTGTGTAAATATACAAACTCAAGATATGCGGCAATTTCTCCTAAACATGATTTCTGCTCTTAAAATCATGTTTTTATTGGTGTTATATAATTATACAATACCTGCAGCACAGGCCAAAAATTTATCTATTAGTTCTCTTCTTTCATGGATGATCTGCAAAGAAAATGAAAATGCGTCGTGATAGGTAAGACTGGAAAAAAATTCAAAATGTTAATTAAAATATGAAAAAAACCGATTTTGTAAATTGCCCATCACATCAAGGGCCAAAAACCATTAGGAATTTATGACCAAGACACAAAAATATTGGTTTACATTTGTTCTATCTATGGCCATGTATTAAGTTAAGATTAGTTTCAGACCTATCTAGCCTCTCTTGATGAGATATCTATGAGAGAAACTTAGTTATATAAACATAGGCAGGCGCCCTGCATTTCGACAGCGAATACGCCGAATCGATTCGCGTAAAGATTCGCCGCACGAATGTTCACACGCGAATCAGAGTTGATTCGCGTCAGAAAATTCAGTCAAGAGAAAAAAATAGTCAAAGAAAAAAAATATGCTTTGCCCCTTACCGATTATATAGAAAAGGAGAATCACAACCAATATGAATTTTTTGTTCTTCAAAAGAACCCATGAATATCGTCGATTTTATTTCACACACAAACAATAATATAAGGCGAAAGTCTACTTTACAATTGACAGAAGTCCGTACATATCGTCGATCAACACGTACTTGTTTGACGCAAATCAATTAAAATTTGACCTGACCCCATACAATTACCATGCATATCAAAGCCATGGTTTACCATGTGCCCTAGGTGTACCCATTATAAAAGCAGGTTTTTCATTTTAAAACGGCAAAAAAATTCTAAAAACGGCAAAATATAATTCTAAAAACGTACTAACATTAATGACAATAACTAATAAAAATCTTAAGTTAGAAAATAACCCTTTGTCTGATTTTTCCATTAGTTTGTACACAAAATAAAACAAATTGGTATCCGCAATTCCAAGCGTAAATATCTTAGGTCTGTGGTAATGCTCTTTGCCTCAGGGGACCTTTTCAGTCGGCAAATTGTAAACACTGAGTGAGTACTAAGGAAGTAGACTAGTCCGAAGGTTCTGTAGCGCTATGGAAATTTCGTGAGGAAATGCCAAATTCTGAGAGGTTGAGACCGTTCATACTGATGGGAGGAGTGAGTTTGCTACACGGTCCGTCAACATGTAATTTTGTGTTTTTGACAGGCAAATATGAAGAGAGATTTCGCCACCTGTGCGAATTCGCAGGCGTGCCAAGGGCTGCAATGCATCCAATGCATACGATTCTTGATTTTTTTTTCAACTGATGCATTCCTAATTAAGTACAAAATATTAAGAAAATGAAATCAGAATCACAAGCCGTTATAATACTGATTTTTGTCTTCAAAAGTCTTTCGCTTCTGCACCAGTCTGCTTTAGACGTCTCATATTGCTGGATTCATGTATGAGAACTCTGAGTACTCTAGATCTGAAGACATGGAATTTTGGTTAATTTACACTATTTATGTGAGTTAAAAGATCTCAAACGTGGACTCATACTTGTAGATGAATATGTGTGTCTCTCTTCGGCAAGGAGGTTAACTTGTAGTGGGTCGCGATGCCTCAGTAGTGTCACATTCCGAAGCCCACCAGTTAGGCCTAATTAAAAATTTCCAGCTCCAAAATTTATGTTTTTTTAAACAATTGTTAAGAATTTCTTTGCCTCTGTATTTAGATTTCGAACAGTAAAATACGTGGTCAATAAACGATACGTTCGCCCAAACAGATAATAAGGCATGGGAAATAAATGATCCTTATATAACTCATAATCTTACCGAAGTAGGCTCGAACTCAATTGATTTTTGATCTCGCAAAATTTACATGACGCGAGAATCAAACCCGGATTCCCACAAGGTACAACGAAATTGCACCCCTGCCAAGGCTAAAAGAATGTGTGAAAAGAAATTCCTAGAAAATTTATTTGTAGCACAGACTTATCAAGAAATTTATTGCCATGAAAAAAGTGGATTGGTTGCCCATTTACAAAAATTTGTTTGAAAATATGAGTGGTTTGGCAGTATGAAGAAGTGGTAGAGAGATGTATACGAGTGGATTCAAAGTAATAAGATAACCAGGGTAGATTTTACAAGTGATAAGTTCCTGTTTTGTTGCCAGTCATAAACAGAATGATCTGATGTACTGGCCACTGCCATATATATAGCGAGGGTGACAAACAGAGGACGTAACTCAGCACTAAAAAAAAAATGAATCTTGGGATTTTTTTTAAAAAAAAAAAAAAAAGTTCTTTGTTTATATAATGTTTGCTTACAGTACATATATTGAGCTGTATGAGATGTTTCATTTTGAGTTAATGAATAGATTTGTTAGTAAAATATATTAAGCAGCGCATTTCTCATACACCGACTAAACCACAATCTTACAGAGTGGTTTGACACAACTATTGGCGTGCGCCAGGAGGTTCTTCTATTTTTTTTTGTTTTTAACACCTCTTCAACCTATTTCTCGAAAACATCCTACAGCAGACGCTTTGAGAAAACTGTAAAAACTTGGGCATAAACGTGGATGGCTACAAATTAAAAGACCTCAGTCTTTGCTGACAATATAGCTCTCCCGCTGACTCAGAGACGATCTGCAAACATTGAATTGAGCAAGTGCATCATGCTACAAGAAATATGGGATGGAGATAAGTATACCTAAACAAAAGCGATGGGATTCTCCCGTGATGACCAGCTCCCAGTAAAGATCCAGCTTGATGGTTCACCCCTTGAGCAGGTTAACGATTCAAGTATTTGGGGGGAGTAACGGTAACACCATCAAACGGACTCACCAGCGGAAATCAAAAGGCAAAGGGAATTTGTTATAACGCACTAGGGAAATTCAGAGAGTCTGGAGTGATAGAAATCTCACTTCCACCAAAGTACGGCTTGTTAATTCACCTGTCAACCCAGTGCTGCTGTATGGTCTGAAATATGGACCATCAAAAAGAAGGACATGAAGAAGTTGGAAGCATTGAGATTGCGATGCTACAGAAAAATCCTTAAGATCACCTGGAGGATAAGATCGGAATGAAGAAGTGCTGTCAAGAATCTCCTCCGGCCCAATTTCAACCAAAAGGATCCTAGCTCGTATACCCCCCAAGGCCTCGCGCTGACATGGTTGGGCATTGTTGCAGAATGAACAAATCCGCATCCCCAAACGCATTTCTTATGGAAACTTGTCGCAGGCACAAAAAAGGACAGGGAAAGACCAAGGAAGAGATGGGAAGATGAAATCATTGTGGGTAGCACCTTCCACAAGGCATAGTTGGAAGCGCAAATAGGAATTAGAGGTCTAAATTTGTCTCACGGAGCAAACGTCCTATGGGCCATGGTGCATAGATAGATCTATTCAAGCAGTATGGACAGCAGAATTAAAGAAATTTTTAAATTTCTTTTCAGTTGAGTTACGTCCTCTGTTTGTCAACCCTGACTATCGTCCTGGATTTCATCAGTTAAGGTGAAAGGAGAGATGTTTCCAATAAGAGGTGTCCCTAAAAAGTGAAACTTCTGATTTTTGCACTGATGTACAGCTTTCTCTAGCTCCATCTGTAAGGATTAAGCGGAGAACTTTTTGTCGTACAAAATTGTGAAATTCTAGTTTCCTATAGTCCTGCAATACGGAATTCCGCCTATGTTTTCTATTGACATATAAAACAATACAAATTGCCTTGTTTTCATTTTGAGTTATTTCTGTAGCGAAATAACAAGTCGGGAATCCATTAGTGTCGAATCTTATGAAAACATACATAGCACAGAAAAATATAGCTGACTTGAAATCTCTCATTGCACCTTTATTAATGACACTTTAACAAAAGAAAGTGTGCTTATCCTTCAGGCCCTTCACAGTTCTCACAATTAACAATATGGTAGGCTGCCAGCGGTTGCCTCGGACAGGTGAGTTTTCTAGATCATAAGGGGAAAAAAGTCAACAGAACACTAAGCCATCTGGTAGGAACAAGCAGACACCCTGCCGTTGGTGGGACATTCAGCTCTTTTCAACTGAGTAGTTTTTTGTGGTGTTGCTAGGTCCAACAATTTCTGGTAAAAGGACTCTTAAATTCCACTTAACACCCTTATTGGGTGCAATTAAGCCAAGTTAACCTTGCTGTTGGAGGTTAGTATTTGCTCTGTTCACTGACCCATGCCCAAGCACGGTCACACATTGTGTTGACAAATCCTTTTCATTGTGTTCCCTGTTCACTCTTGCACGCCCCGGCCCAACTATTGATTGATCTTATCTGGGCAAAACACACAGCCCAGCTTTCAGTGAGCCCAACGTTCAGTGCAGTTGCCCGCTGGTGGTCACAAGTTGAAGCTCAGCCTGTGCTTAAAAGAAGTGTGTGTACGGGACACATTTGTTACAATAACTTTGTTTTCTAGGCCTAGTTAAGTAAGCAAATCTCCTATACACAATATATTATTCTTTCTCAAACAACACATTTGCAGTGGTGATAATGTTGATTTTTTTGGATCGTTCCTACATACGGAAGAACAGAGGAATACTTAAGGTTCTCTGATAAATAAACAAACAAACAGTCACTGTTGTTGGTTTTGCCAATATGACAGTGTTTTGCATGAAGAATATGCAGTAAATGACCATTGACAATGAATGAACCTTATTTGTTTTATCAATCAGCGAATATTTTGTGAGCTGTTTTCAACCATATTAAGGCTTTTCACACTGAGCGGTGACGATCGACTTTTGCGATCGATCACCTTTTTGAAGAATAGTGCAGCCGTTTTATGAATAGACGCCGCATGCGCAATAGCGCCTTAGTTACGATGTAAAAGTTTTCCAAAGGAAGCATATAATGAGCTGAATCTTTCACGAAATACCTCTTTTGAGGATTACGGGCAGTGGCTGTCGAACACTTTTTAATGCTGAGGTTATGGCCATCTTTAAGTGATATGATTTGTCCCCTGTTTGTTGACGCACAAAAATTGGGAGTTTTCCGCTTGTGAAATTGAACGGATGAGTAAGGAAATTCAAAACGGTGGATAGACTCTTACGTAAATATGCATTTAGTGGATGAATGTGTGTTGTTATTGCGGAAGACAACAGCCGACAGGGTGTCAGAGTTTGCGACGTATTTATAATGCATTTGGAGCTGGTTTGAAGTCTAACAGACGCGATCAATCGCAAAAGTGATCGATCACCGGCTCAGTGTGAAAAGCCTTAATTCTCTCAAACTCAGTGTTCATTGCAGTTGGTGACGGGGACAGTGATGCCAACTTTGTCCAAAATGGGACTGAAAAGAGTAAACGCTGGGGCACACCGTATTGCGAATGGCAAGAATACCATGTATGCTGACCTGTGGCATATCAAAAATTAAATGGGCAACAGTAATAAGCACTTTCTCAATTCTTACTACACATGTCTGACTTTTTGGCTGGCAGAAAATAACTCACTTCCGGTGCACGCCGTGATCCTGTATAACTTGATGGCATCGTTCATGGGGTAGATGATGTCGGCAAATGCACAGCTGCTATGTCACTGTGAAGGTGAAGAACCACTTGAGCTTGTGTGGGAATCTAGAAATGCTGATATAGGTTGCGTTGCTCTTTGCTCAATTGGATTATTTGCTACACTAGTCATCTGCTCTAACCTGGCTCGATGCACTTACAGATACTCATCCTGAACCGGATGCACCATTTTTCCCCTAACCACCCACTGTTCATTCGTGTCTAACCTCGAAAAGGGCTTATTTCTGAACTCAGTCAACTCTTAAAGGGCCATGGCTTATTGATAATACCTTGTTCCCGAACCCCCAGATTTTAGCGAAAGTGGTCAAAATCTTGGTATCGGGAGAAATAATATTTTTTCTCATTTACCCTGTGAAATCTTAGGGCTAAAGGATGTCTGCGTTGGAAGGCTCCCACAATGAGCAAAATTGCTCTATTTGGGCAACCAATAATAGATTTACAGGAGTACTCTATGGGAGCTTACAAAAAATCATGGTTATAGCTCTAATATCAAAAGGATTGAAATATCGGCACGAAACCTCACACTGGGATTTGGGGTGAAGGCAATTTTATCAAGATGAAAACTTGATATACTTAAATCAGGCCCTGACCTCCCTTTAATCTAGCTGTAACTGCAAAGCATTGGGTACATATCTTCAGGAAAGTGCATCATTCAAAAATTGCATGCAGGATTTTTTGCTTTAGACTTTCCAGTACTTGCCAATGTTTTATTACAAGTTTTCCCATTCAGTAAAAACACTTCAATAGACTTCTGTAGTTCAAGCTAAAATAGTAATGAATTCCTAACTTTGTGTAATTTGTGACTTATGAAAACATACATAGCACAGAAAAATATAGCTGACTTGAAATCTCTCATTGCACCTTTATTAATGACACTTTAACAAAAGAAAGTGTGCTTATCCTTCAGGCCCTTCACAGTTCTCACAATTAACAATATGGTAGGCTGCCAGCGGTTGCCTCGGACAGGTGAGTTTTCTAGATCATAAGGGGAAAAAAGTCAACAGAACACTAAGCCATCTGGTAGGAACAAGCAGACACCCTGCCGTTGGTGGGACATTCAGCTCTTTTCAACTGAGTAGTTTTTTGTGGTGTTGCTAGGTCCAACAATTTCTGGTAAAAGGACTCTTAAATTCCACTTAACACCCTTATTGGGTGCAATTAAGCCAAGTTAACCTTGCTGTTGGAGGTTAGTATTTGCTCTGTTCACTGACCCATGCCCAAGCACGGTCACACATTGTGTTGACAAATCCTTTTCATTGTGTTCCCTGTTCACTCTTGCACGCCCCGGCCCAACTATTGATTGATCTTATCTGGGCAAAACACACAGCCCAGCTTTCAGTGAGCCCAACGTTCAGTGCAGTTGCCCGCTGGTGGTCACAAGTTGAAGCTCAGCCTGTGCTTAAAAGAAGTGTGTGTACGGGACACATTTGTTACAATAACTTTGTTTTCTAGGCCTAGTTAAGTAAGCAAATCTCCTATACACAATATATTATTCTTTCTCAAACAACACATTTGCAGTGGTGATAATGTTGATTTTTTTGGATCGTTCCTACATACGGAAGAACAGAGGAATACTTAAGGTTCTCTGATAAATAAACAAACAAACAGTCACTGTTGTTGGTTTTGCCAATATGACAGTGTTTTGCATGAAGAATATGCAGTAAATGACCATTGACAATGAATGAACCTTATTTGTTTTATCAATCAGCGAATATTTTGTGAGCTGTTTTCAACCATATTAAGGCTTTTCACACTGAGCGGTGACGATCGACTTTTGCGATCGATCACCTTTTTGAAGAATAGTGCAGCCGTTTTATGAATAGACGCCGCATGCGCAATAGCGCCTTAGTTACGATGTAAAAGTTTTCCAAAGGAAGCATATAATGAGCTGAATCTTTCACGAAATACCTCTTTTGAGGATTACGGGCAGTGGCTGTCGAACACTTTTTAATGCTGAGGTTATGGCCATCTTTAAGTGATATGATTTGTCCCCTGTTTGTTGACGCACAAAAATTGGGAGTTTTCCGCTTGTGAAATTGAACGGATGAGTAAGGAAATTCAAAACGGTGGATAGACTCTTACGTAAATATGCATTTAGTGGATGAATGTGTGTTGTTATTGCGGAAGACAACAGCCGACAGGGTGTCAGAGTTTGCGACGTATTTATAATGCATTTGGAGCTGGTTTGAAGTCTAACAGACGCGATCAATCGCAAAAGTGATCGATCACCGGCTCAGTGTGAAAAGCCTTAATATCTCAATACTCAGGTTTATGCAGTGGTGACTGGGAACATGATGCCAACCTTTGTCAAAAATGGGACTGAAAAGAGTAACCGCTGGGGGCACACCGTATTGCGAGGCAATAATACCATGTCATGCTTGACCTGTGGCATATCAAAAATAAATGGGCAACAGTAATAAGCCCTTTCACAATTCTTACTACACCTTCTGACTTTTTTGGCTGGTAGATATAACTCACTTCCGGTGCGCATTGATCCGTGTATAACTTGGCATGGCATCCTTTCATGGTAGAATGATTGTCTGCAAATGGCAACAGCTGCTATGTCACTGTGAAGGTGAAGAACCACTGCAGCTTGTGCTGGGAATTCTAGAAATGCTGATATAGGTTGCAGTTGGCATCTGCTCAATTTGAGTTATTCGCTACCCTCTCGATTGCTCTGACCTGGCTCAGTGCACTTTACGATACCTCCTCCTGAACCGGATGCACCATTTCCACTAACCAACCCCACTGTGCAGCGAGGTCTAACCTCGAAAAGGGCTTATTCTGAACTCATTCCCCGATTTGAGCGGCCAAGTGGTCAAAATCTTGGTATCGGGAGAAGCACTATTGTTCTCATTTACCCTTGAAATCTTAGGGCGAAAGGAGTCTGGTTGGAAGCTAGGACAAAAATGTGGCTTCTATTTTGGGCAACCAATTAATTTTACAGAGTACTCTATGCGAGCTTACAAAATCCTGGTTTCTAGCTCTCATATCAAAAGGATTGAAATATCGCCCGAACCTTACACATGGTGTTTTGGGGTGAGGCAATTTTATCAAGATGAAAACTTGATATACTTAAAATCAGGCCCTGACCTCCCTTTAATCTAGCTGTAACTGCAAAGCATTGGGTACATATCTTCAGGAAAGTGCATCATTCAAAAATTGCATGCAGGATTTTTTGCTTTAGACTTTCCAGTACTTGCCAATGTTTTATTACAAGTTTTCCCATTCAGTAAAAACACTTCAATAGACTTCTGTAGTTCAAGCTAAAATAGTAATGAATTCCTAACTTTGTGTAATTTGTTACGTATTCAAAATAAACAGTAAACCACTGCAGAATACATCTTAATTGTGATCAATGTATTTAGTATTTAATGGGGGCACAGCGTTTTCATGCAAAATAAAAGTCTTAAAATAGCTGAAATGGATACTTTGAGACTTGCGAGAGGAAGCTTATAATAACCACCGAAAAGAGCCAGTGTCAAGTCAACATCAGTTGGAAATTTCAAGACCTTTTCCCTTCATTTGCAATCAAAAAGTTGTTTTAATAGTTAAATTACATAGCACTAGTGAATCGCGAACCTAGATAGTGATAACCTAAATAAGGTGGTCATGGACAAGTCTGAATGGTTTACACACATCTGATTCAATTTTCAGTTTCAGTTGTGCAAATTATAAGGCCATTGAATAAACCACTTGGAGTGGTTTATTATAGTAGATTTCAAATTAAGTGAGACTCCATGCATAATCGGACAGGTAAGATTGGCTATGGGTTTAATCATAGGCCATGCAGGATAGCCTTGTTGCATGAATAAAAAACACAGTGTAACATGGTACAAAGTTACTTTACAGAATCGGTTTACTGGAAAATGATGCATTTCAGTATACCATGGTCTGTTAATGATAAAAGACTTACGCATTGTGACCGGATGTCACACTCCGCTTTACGTATCTCGTAATACGAGGTCAGCTCATTTTGTTGATGACCAAATAAAAAAACTTAGTTGTGTTGCGTGTACATCGAAATAAGAATGCATTAGTTCTCCAATGCTGTGATAACGAATGATATTTGCGTGCAGTGCTAAAAAGTAAGTTATGTTCAAATAACAACATTTAATGAATATTGCTGTTTTCATCTGATACTTCAATTGAAAGTCTTGGATTTTCAAATTCAAATTAAAATAATTATTTTAGGTTAACCAGTTATTACTAGCTGCATTAATACTATTATCTGAGTATCAAACTTTTTTACCTGTGGCCATTAAAGTAATTCTCCTTACCTCTCACAGTGAATGGACAGACTAATTATTACTTTTAATGAGTCTAACTTATTTGAAATAACTATAAAAAGTTACTTGATTTACACAGAAATGTTTAGACTTTCATTTTAGATGAGCGGTAACACATGGAAAAGCAAATAAAACATGCAAAAACTGTTATGACAAAAATTGAGGGTGTTCTATGTGCCAGTTGTTCTTCAAGCAGTATGTTGACAATGCCAATGCAACTCATGATTGTGAATGGTTCTTTGTGAAATTGTACTGACAATATGTATATGTTAAAGAAATTTTCTACACAGGGTCCAAGCAATTTTTTTAAACCTTTATACTTTTGCAAGTCAGCCAACCTACAGTCCCCGCAGAAGAATCATAGCCAGCGTATTACATACCTGTCGCCTATACAAGCGTCAGTATAAGGACGGGACGTTGTGCATTCCCATTTACAGAGTAGAGTAAATACACCGTACATTACCGCGTTTCTTGTGCGTGCCAAGTGTTCCACGCTGGCCACGATTTACTTGCGGGAACTGTAGTTAAACCATTGTTAGAAAGTGGTAAAAAGTGGTAAATGTTAAAACTATGTGTAGTTGCGTAATTAATTTAATACAAAATAAAACAAGCATTTGAAAAAAAAAGGTTCAAGTTTCTTTATTTCAAAGAATTGACTGGATGTAAATTAATAGTAAGTTACTTGCAATGCCAAATAAATCCCTATAAAATGTTAATCCAAGGTAACCTCTTATTCTGGTGAGCTTCATCAATAATACAAATGCTTTTCCTGTGAATTGGAAAATACAGCCAAGTAAACTTGCACGAGTCCCCCTGGCAAGATGGAACAGCATATGGAACATGAGCTCAGATGAACTTTGACATATTAAACATATGAAGGAACCCCGATTGCGCCTTAACCCTACGTCTGGTTTCAGTCGGACTTAACTTTTCGAAGACCTCCTGAGAAACGATACCAACCAAAATGCTCGGACATACATACATAATACGCGCTACTCGCAAAATCTTATTTTTCCCCTTTGCTTTCAAGCCAGGAGGATAAACAAGCCAGGGGGATTTAAAAAACTGTTTTCGGACATGCCTTTACAAATAAGGCGGTATCAGGACAACATATTCAGCCAAATTTGTCGTGAATGATGAAAACAAACAGGCACA
>JAMKCH010034685.1:0-14942 GCA_023653785.1 Ophioderma brevispina | reverse complement strand
TTCCGGGCAACACTAACATCTTGCCCAGACGCATTATCACTGTTAGGTGAAGGACACCAAATGGCATTGGGGTGTTTTAGAAAAATTTTGCATTTCAACTGATGTAGGTGTATATTCAACTGAACAACTTGTAATCCAGAATCCCCCTCTAATAATATATTCAGTTGAAATGTTTTGGGGAAGAGTGACCTAGACGTACTTTGTTGTGGTCTGTGGTATTCATGTGCATTCGTATGCCTTTTATCTTTAATTGGAAATTCCTTTTCAGTACCCTAATGCTAAAATTAACCCAAATCTAGTGTTTGTAACATAATGGAACGTTTAAGATTTATAATTATGTAACGATTTGCCTTTAAGCTTCTCTGCACTGGGTTATATTTTGGTAGAATGGAGTGGGAAGGTATTCATTTTGCAAAAAATAGCATCCCCCTTTTAGATGTCTATAAACAAATGTTATACACGTTTGTTCTAGGTGCTTGAAACTCTGTCAATAAAATAAAAATTGTATAAGGGGTTTGTACTTCCGTTGGTGCACAATAGGACTTCCAGGGACCCATGCCAAACAAAGACAACTCTCCCCAAAAGATTTTTGAGATGAAGTCCACCAATGGTAACGTGTCTTCACAAGACACCAACGTTAAATAAAACTGAAAACAAAAAAAGTTCGGTAAGAAATCTAGGGGAAACACTTGATGTTTTAATACGTAAAATGAATAGTTAAAACCGCTAATCTTGTTCATTTTCTACTGCACCTTGATATAGCCACGAATTGTGATAATTGCTTGAATGATGAAACGCATGGACTGTCTTTGTTAAGAACAAATATTTTAGATGAAAAAACACAAAAGTGCACAAGTTTCTTTTTTGACAAAATCTTGCCTGACGAAATGACAAGGTCTGCGTGGCTGGCTGGATGTTTCGTCCATTAAAAGATCAGCAATTGGTCATAACCCTTTTTTTCTATAATAGCTATTCACAAACCAAATTTGCGTATCATATAGGTTATCACAAAGATGCTACTACACCCCTTTTATCATTCAGTGAGCAATGGTGTCCCTGTCCTTGGGCAAAATGTCAACAAAAACAAAACAAAATAACAAATGTGGGTATTAAATTCCTTTGGCCTTGTACTATTTGACTTCAGTGCTTCGGAGGATGTTCCTCTGCTATGGCAAATTAAAGGGATTGGGAAAATATGAAAAGGTAATGTAGTGTAACTTATCTCTATTTGATAGGTGTAGGTAATCTCTGCTTGATAGCCTTCTATTGATTATCCTGGACCCCAGAGGAAAACGAAATATCTGAAACTGAAAACTATATAATATTTATAGGGCCCCAAAACACAAGTCCAGCTCGGTTGGTTTTAATAAAGAATATTGATATCCAGACGTGAAGCGTATACGTTTGAGAGAAAAAATGGGTTAAAAAGCTAGAAATAGTTCCGACTAGATGCATACAATGTACAATCAGCAGTGACTGGTAAACCTCATTCATCATGCCTAAGGAGGTTTATTACAGGAACACTTAGAAATGCTAACAACAAAACACCGGAGACCATGTTTGCTACTCTGAATAGCTTCTTAACGCCCAAAACCAAAAAAAAAAACAAACTTCCTACTGTAACTTCATCTACTGACGAAGTTAGCTCATTGGCCAGGTTTTTCAGCGACATGGTATACAAAATCAGACGGGACTTGATAATTAATCCAGGTCCAACTCGCACGAATGATCCAAGTGGGACATACTTGATGAAACCGTTCCAATGCATGAGTTCATCCAGTCCACTGTTGAGAGGTACCCAAGGTGATTAGTAACTCCATCAAATCAGGTTCCTTAGACACATTCCATGGTGTTCTTAAGGAGAATGTGCCAACCGGGCTGATCCATTTACACTGATCATTAACAAGGCTATCCGCACTGGTGTTTTCCCAGACTAAGCTCGGTAAGCTGCCTGTACACCCATTCCTCAAAAAGCTTCCCTATACAAGAGGGGCTCAAAACTATCGCCCTGTGTCAAATATTAGCTGCGTGTCTAAGCTCATGGAGAAAATAGTGAGTGCCCAGATAAAGGACCATCTTGTCTCAAATGACTTTAAATGAGAATTTTTCGTCCACTTACAAAGAACGACACAGCACTGAACGCACTCTGCGTGTTCCCAAGACCGATATCCCCAATGCAATTCACAACAGTAAGGCAGTTGCTATGTGCTGCTAGATCTTCTGCAGCTTTTGATACTTTTGATCATGCCATTCTTTTCGATAGGTTACGTGATACTTTCAAAATTCCAAGGTACTGCCTTACAGTGGATTCGTTCTTACCTGCAGAACCGCTCTTTTCGTGTGCGCAGTGGGGATGCAATTCACCAACAGCTCATCTCCCTTTCGTCTTCCTCAGGTTCTGTGTTCGGTCCTCTCTTTTTCATAATTTACACATCGTATCGCATCATCATCCGGAAGCATAATATTGCTTTACCACATGTATGCTGATGATGTACAGCTCTATTTGACATTTTGATCCTAAGATTGATGGGGATGCCCCCCCAACAAGCTGTCAAAAGACTCCCTCTTTGTATTGATGAACAGTGAATGGATGCGCTGTAAACAACACTCAATTAATGATGAAAGACATAATTTTTCATGCATTTCACCTATTACACAAATCGCCTCAAAGATATTACCATCAGTCGGACAGCGGATTCTGTTCCCCAGTCCGCGGCAATTAGAAACCTTGGTGTCGTGTTTTGATCAGACATGTCTCGACGTAACATGTAAAAGGTCATCATTAAGTCTGTTAACTTTTACCTTCGCATATACCGGATCGCCGCTTATCACATTTGAAAAGTTGTCATCATCTGGTCCGTTCACTGATTTTACTCGCATTGACTATGCCAATTCACTTTTGTATGGAATGTCGGTCAGAGATCGGAGTAAACTCCAGATTTTGCAGAATAGAGCACCCAGGCTGGTGTTTCAATCTGAATAGAAGACACCAGCCCACACTCCCTTAAGATCTCCATTGGCTACCAATTAGTGCGCGCGTGTGTCTTTAAGCTTATGCTTTTTACGTTACCAGGGCATTTTCCTGACACAATTGCCATCTTAACTTTCCCGAATACCTCTCTTTGTATATTCCTGGCAGGCCAGGCTTGCGTTCTGCAGATACAAGACGCTCCTCACTGTTTCCCGCACAAAACGGTCAGTGGGTGACAGGGCTTTCAGCAATGCGGCCCCTAGCCTATGGACTCTTTGCCTATCTCTGTTGCCACTCCACAGTCCATTGTTACTTTTTAAGAAAGCCTAAAAATTTCATCTATTTTCCTAAGAGTTGATTGTGTGCGTACAATGTGTTTTTTGTTATTGCCTCACATGATATTTAATTATGCCAGCGTTTTCTTATTTTATAGTGATGTTAATACTTATCTCATAGTAATACAACAGGTATTGTAAAGATGAACCATGTTTTAGGCTAATAGTAATTACTCTCTATTTGGTAAAGCGCTTTGAACTTGTTTTGAGAAGTCTCTATATCAAATGCCGTTTGTATTGTATTACAACAGTTTCCCGATTTTTGATGAAAGAATTAATTTTTTTTTTCAAATGACTCCGTAAAAGCGTTGCTTGATTGATAGCAACTACTTTCAAATTGTAGATTTTTTTTAAAAAGTCGATGGGCTTTGGATTTGATCGGAAGCTTCTCGAATAAGTCGCTCTGAAAGATATATGTTTAATGTTACTCTATACTATATGCTAATTAGATGTTAAAATTATTCAAAAATAGTAGTGCGTCTGGATTTGCTCAGTTTCCAAGATACTAATAAGATTGTAATACCAAATTCGTATGTAAAGGCACTCAGAATGTCACAGTGTCAACAATTTTAGAAACTACTACTTTCTGATTACTTTTTTTTTTTCAAGGCGTTCCTATTGGTAAAGCAGATTAATCTTTTTAAAGAAAATATTAATTTCTCCTTAAATGTTATGGAAAAATTATCCTACAGGTCAGTCTATTAATGGTTGTTACATTTGACACATGGATGAAATGGGAGCAATAGCTTATTGTGTAACTGAAAAAAAATCACATTTGTAGTTTTAAAAAAATGACAAATGATTACAAACAGTTGTAAAATATAACTGAGCTCTAATTTCCGTAGTAATGTTCAGTTTTACAAAACAAAACTTTTAAAAATCAGTGAACTTTTATCTACCATTTACCTATATTCAATACTTGTTTTACGAACATGAGTGTTGCTGGGCATGGAAAGACGACTGTGTAGTCATGTGACCTGGGAGGACGACATGAGGTATGGGAAGATGATCGGGCCGTTCTGTGTTGTTCCAATTTAATTAGTCAGATAATAATAATTTTGAGCTGTAATAGCGGCATATTGGAATAAAAATGATCGGGTGAACTACTGGAGAGGGGGTGAAAGTAGATGAAGGGGTACTGGATAAAATTGTACGTAGGGCTTAAAGGGTAAAAATGTGAGCACAATAAAGGAAGTGAATTATCCCCCGTGTATCATCAATTTAATGTCGGTAATGCGTGAACCGTGCCCACCAGGGACTGTAGTTTTCTCCAGATGCCAGGATTACCCGAAAATTGGAAAGAATCTGTATAGCAAATGTTGCTCGGTACGTGCTTTTACCGATATATACACAATTCACTGCTTTTTGCAAGTATTACCCAAAATTTAAATGCAGGCGTGCAGACGATGACTAAAGGTCCCAGGAAATGAGGATAAACCTACTCCAAATCTTTACGGGGCATTCCAATCCAATAAACAGGGCCCACCCCAAAAAAGAATACACTACCAGTGGTATCATTAGTCAAACTATTGAATTTTCAGTCAGTGCCATGAATAGATTCACATAGTCACCTGGAATTTTCTATTGCAGGGTCCAGACGAAAAGAAAGGAGAGGACACCAAACTGGCATTGACACATCAGTTGTGCGTAGGATTAATTTAATCCAAGCAAGCATTCGTACAGATGGAGGAACCAATTAACAATGACATCCAACAAGATAAAGTCCAGGTTAATGTGAGTATGTGAAATACTCGCAGACTCGCATCATAACTTGGAACAGTCAGGACATCCGGACGTTGGCTTCAGTTCAATCGGAAATCCAAACACAAGATAATGCCCAGGTTCCTGCGAGTAGTGAAACACCTGCGTACCTCACAGCTCGCATCAGAACCTGCAATAGTCCGGCCATCCCAGACGTCGGCATCATCTCAAGCAGGCATCCCATCCGGACGCATCCCTCTCGGCGCTGCAATGTGGCGCCACACCAACAAGCACAACAAAGGTGCTAAATCCTTGCAAGTATGCGATTCGACGCAGAAATCGCGATTTGCAAACACAGGACTTCAACCCGGGATTTCAAAAAAATGCAAGAGAACATTGGTTCCTCGATAAATCAGGGACTAAGTTACAATTAATTAACTTTTGGCTAACCAATTAGCGCAATGCGGCCTGCACAAATGTAGAATATTTAATGAACTGAAAGAAGGGACCACTTCATTGCCAGCAAATGATAGGCCACTACCCAATAACACGTAAAAAAACTATATTACAATTTATATGGGCCCTTAATCCAGGGGAAAGATGAAAACAAATACAATTGTGGAAAAACTTGTTCCCAACATGCTTTACATTTCCGCCACACAAAATTTGAATCAAAAAAAATTTTGACGCCACCAACAAACCCCCCTCCCCTCCCCCTCCCCCTCCCCATTGGAGAGTTTGGAAGAGGAGACGACAAAACTAAACATTAAACGCTGAGCGCGTGAACCAAAGAATGACACGAAGACATCGAACAGAGTACAATTGACAATAACATACTATAATCACGAATTCATTAATGCCAGATTAGAGAAATAAGCGCATAAAATATCAAGGAATGTTAAGTTAAGATTGATAAAGCGGCAACTGGCACATTTTACAAAACAAAAAAAACCCATAAAAAATTAACTGGCCCAAAATAGGGGCATTGATAAGAGGTCAAAGAAACCAGGTACCCTGGGTTAACTTTTAATTGCTGTAACATAAACAAAAAACGTGGCAATTGCAAAATCATAGACGCGAGCACAATGATATTAAAACGAAAGGGTCCCGAAAGGACAGACAGGTGGATGCCGTGGAAAAACGCAGTGTCCGATGTCTGCTGAAATAAAGACTCCGGCAGTCATTTAAATAAACAGCGTCAGTTTACCCAAAAATGGATTTTACTTGGGATTAAAATAGCACAGGTGAGGGCTAATCAAAAGCCTACAAACATGCAGAAAAACCAATTTTTGAAAAGCTGAAGGCGCAATATTATCGAATGTGCCAGAGCCTCTTCTGAACAAAACCGAAAATTTAGAAAAAGCTCCAAAACAAAAAATACACCAAGAGACGCCCAATTGGATAAGATAGCTAAATACTACAAATATATAGTAGCATTAAATTAACATATTGTTATGCATTTACAAATAAACCAACACATTACCAGCCATGTTTAAGACATTGCATCGACGTAACACTTCTTTACCGACTATGTATTAAGAATCAACTGAATTTTTTTTTAGTTAGCATAATGTCTAAGAGATGAGGTTGACCTAGGACTGGCCTTCATGAAAAAACGTTGTAAATAACGATGCATTAGGACAATTTCAAGTCCATTTACTTAATTATTTGCAGTTTCTTTGGTTGAGCTTACTGTATGTACTTAACTTACTGGATGTATTATGTTGAATATGCACCTGTTTCAATTCCTGGATTTGAAACCTAATCATATGGGACTGGAAAATGAATGCCAAACCTGACCAGCAGAGAAGAACAAACATACATGTGCATGATAATTGCTCATTACGTGAGGGATGCGATGACATAACTGCACAAGCGAAAAGTCGGAAGTACCAGGAAAAAGAAACTACAGTGGGATCTGCAGACCATACAAAGGTTGGTAAAACGTCCTCAACCCCGATTCGCCTACACAACAAAGTCACGCGGAAACAAAGGAGCCGATTGTTTTTCTACGATCTTTCGCCAGTACGATGTTAAAACGTTACGACCCCTCGACTCGTTTCACTCGCTGTTTCAAACCGGAGAAGTAGCAAAAACTCAATCACCGCTTAAATACGCAGGCTGCCAGTATGCAGTGCCCGAACAGGTCTTGAACCGTGGTCTCCCGGTGTATTCAATTAGCAAACTCATGAAACGTCCCCCTCCAACTGGCGGGGATCCTTTCGGGATCAATTAGTTAATGTATCGCTTCGTAACACATAGCAAGGTAAGTGTAGGTATATAGCATACGATGGAAGAAGAAAAAACTCTTCAACCACACGTAAACCTGTTCCACACACAAACGCCAACGACAAAAATAATTTATACAAAAGTTATGAGAAAGGAGAAACCCATCCTACACACATGAAGCACTGATGAGTTGTGACCGACAGACGCGAAGCTCATACAGCGGACAATGACATGCAATGATTCCATTGGATGCTGAGGCTGAAAGGTGATCGTGAATTGACCAAGGCGCATTGTGAGGATTCTTTTAGCATAACACTACACTCCTCGGCGATCAATGGAGCTTAAAGACACACCAAGGACGCGAAGTGCTTCTTTCCGACAGGCGCTAAACTAGTTTTCCTTACGATGAACTTCGGAAAACATTATTCTCCTGAAAATCAAATTTTCACTAATGATGTCATCACCAACCCAAATATTGAATGCTTTCTCGTTCCTCCTTGTAGACTTGACACAAACCAAATCAATTCTATTTGCATTTCCTGGGCCCCTTAAATGATTATGGAGGCGATCAGTGGTCAACCCTCTCTTGTCCCGGTCTCTCGTATCATCGTTCTATATAAAAGCATTTTATTGGTAAATAAGGCTGTAGGTTGTTTAAGACTTTGGAGTAACATTTATTAGGGCACTAGACGCATTTTGCCTGCAGCATTGAGGTGATTGATTCATTTGTCTTATGTTGCAGTCACGAGCAATAGATAGCATTACTAGACAGGGTGTCTCAGAAAGAACGTTACCCTCCAGAAACGCCATTTTTACTTACTTAATCAATTCTTATCCGTGTTTTAGCTTATATTATGAAAATATGTAGTTTTTTTGTGAACATATGGTGAAAACAAGAAAGAAAACGGTGAAAAATAACCAAACACTGAGTATTTCCCTAAAAATGATGCAAACGTACTTTGTCCACGGCTAGCATTAGCAAAGACCATTGATGGTAGCCACATACTCCCCCATCCCCGACATAAAAATGTTTTAAGAACCCTCTTGGCCAATAATACTCGAAAATTTCAAGGTCCTTTGCTGGCTGGTTTTGGAGTTTATTGTTCAGTTCTCAAAGCACGCAGCATTATTTGCGGCTGATCGTCCTGTTCGTTGACGATCATATCTCTCTCCTTGGACTTCTTTGGAGTCTTGCCATGGCTCAGAATTTTTTTCTTCTCTGTTCTCCTTGATTGCCATCTTACTGGGAACCCTACATTACATTGACGGAAAACGTTCTAACCCTTCACGATGAACGATGGTCCTTTACACCCAAGAGTTCAGTAGACTATGTCATTGTAGGAGTTATGCACCAATGCTATTATTTGGAAAGTGCGCTTTAACCAAATTCCATATCTGCATTATGATGGGAGACGGGTGAGGGGATATAGGTCACTTAATTCTGCAGAGCAAATTAAGTGAATGTTTCAGGTGCTTTTTAGGCATTACATGCTAACAAATTAATTAATGTAGGACTTATGTGTGCCCAAATCCATAAGAATTACAATGTACATGTTTCTCTGCTATTGGTAGCGTGACAAAGTATGTTTGCAATCATTTTAAGGGTCATAGTCATTGTTTGGGTTTTTTTCACCGTTTGTCTTCTTGTTTTCACCATATGTTCCAAAGAGTATATATCTGCATAATATAAAGCTAAACAAGGATAAGAATCGATTAAGTAAGCAAAAATGGCCGTTTCTGGAGGGTAAACGTTCTTTCTGAGACACCCTGTAGAAGAAAAACAAGAAATACCGTACAGCTTTACCCAAGCTGTACCACTCATTCTACAATGACTGATCTCTGTATAGCCGCTTTCGTGTTATAGCATCCGGTGTCTTAATCATGTTTGCTATTTGTTTAAATTAATCGAGACGGTCTAGATTCTTGGAGGATTTAATATAAGATTTAAAGCCTTTGCCCCATATTGGAGTTTTTCAATATATTTAATAAATTGTCGGGTCGTGCACAATTGGGTCAAGCCTTAACACTTATAAGTGTTTTGCACTCCCGTTGGGTATAAGGGGGGGGGGGCTCATGTGGACCCACTGAAAACAATGCACTTTGCTCTTGAAATTTTTCCCATATCTTGACTCCTTGGACTGATGCTAATAACGCTGGTCTGGACTCACTTTTTATTCTCCAGAAAAGAGTTATTAGATCATGTACTAACTCCCTGTGACTGGCCCACACAGACGCTTATTTTCTCTACTCAAAACGTTGAAGTTTAATGATATTTATAAACTTCAGGCTGCCACATTCATGTACCAATACAACTACAGTATAACCTTCTACCGAATGACCTTATTGATCAGGACCTTTTAACTCTCACTCACCATTATGAGACCAGGCAAGCCCTAATATCCCGTGTAAATCCATTTAATACCGTATACCCTTTTTTGCTAATAGCGTACGGGCGCCATTAAAATGTGTATTTATGCTAATTGGCATAAAAATGCCTTGGTTTTGATTTGGATTGTTTTCCTCGCAAAATATGGGTGCAACTCTTATTAAGAGCCATTTAACATAAATTTGAAATCTCTAGACCCCTCCCCTCATGTGCTAGGTAACATATTCTCTGGAACTGCAGGACGTCAGTGAACAGTTAACTTTAAACTTCGGTTTAATTTTCGTTGTTAACCACTCTGTGGAATGAATATCCAGGACGTCGAGTGCGTACGTCGGCATTAATAGTGCGTAATCCTTCCTGATACCATAAACGAGCGTACTACTTATCCAGTGAAGTGAACTGAAGTAATTAGAAAAACGCCTTGAAACAACCTAGCGTAGGTGAAGTTCAAATAGACATTTTATCGAATTTCCTAATGTTCTTGTTTTAATTGTCAGAGATTCTGGTGGGATCGCAAGAGGAGAGGAGCGTTTAAGGGGATTGGAAAGAGGGAGTTTAAGCGTTTAAGAGGGGAGTGTAAATGTGACTGAGTCTTAAAAACCGAAACCAAAAACTGGTACTGCACCATTATCTATTGTGTCATAATTTTTAGGAGAGTGTAGAAGTTTTTATGTAGCTGCTAACCAACATTTTGTTGCATGTATTTTTCTCAAGACTGCTACGTACATTTGAGGTTGCACATTGAGGGGTGGCAATGACTTACTGCAACCATCGAGCAGTACAAAGTATACTTTTTCTGACAGTTTCACCCAATTCATTGATTTCAAGATCAAAATCATTTTCAAATAAGGGAAGTGATTGTTGTATGGGTATCTTTTAGTGTGTTGGCATATTTTTCTTTGGCAAAACGCCCCCTTTAAGGCGCCGTCCCCATTCCAAGTGGGTCACTAGCCGGACATACGGCTTTTAAGTCTGGCCGTGCAATTCGTTCGTTACGTTCTGCAAGTCCAAATCAAGTGGAAGATCCCCGTCCTCAACCGCCGACAGTTTTCATCATCCAGGTGAATCAGGCCTGGAATTCCTCTTGGGACCTTGTAAACCTCACAGTCATCCATGATGTGGCCAACGGCCCGTGGCTCTCCACAATCGCAGTTTGGTGATGGTTCCACTCCGACCCCGTGAAGGAAGTTCCCTGCACGACCAATGCCATCTCTGAGTCTGCCGAGGTTACCCATGGGGGGGGGGCCCTCCCACCAAGGCCACATCCTTTGGCTTGCTAGATGGGCTGTCCACAAATGCCCCAGGTCCAAAGCAGAGGACGACCACCGCTCAAACCAATCCCCATCGATCCAAGACGATCGCGGGACACTGCGACTGCAGCGTCCATGGATTTTGGTAGCAAAGTGATTCCGTGGAACTCCCCGATCCTCAAAGGGTGCCGGTGGTGGGACCAGGCCACCAGGTTCACCACATTTCTTGGCGAGCCCGATCGTCTGAAGGTTCCTCCCAATATTTGCGGTGATTCAATTCCAGACAGAATTGGGAGGTATTCTACAGGCGTTGCCACAAGGCAACCACTAACAAGTCTCATTGCATCATTCAGAACGACATCAATCTTGTGGAATGTACGCTTTACCCATACTGTTGCAGCGTACTCATCAGTGGAGTATGCCAAGCAGCATTTGAATGTCTGCAGTTTCAAAGGATTCACCCCATCCAGCCCCCGCGAGCCCCCCGAGGAGGCCGACACGAGACTGCGACTTGGCAGCGACTGCCTTGGGTGTGTTGATTGAAAGTAGTCTGCGGTCCATTGTGACGCCAAGAGTTCTTCGGTGTTGGGTGCATGTGAGTTTCGCCCACCCAGAGTGACGCTTAGTTCTCCTTCTGCGCATCGACCTGCCAGGTGGAAAACAAGCTGAACGGCCCTGGGCCTGCTGAGTTCCCAGTGCCATCGGGCGGAAGAATTGTGCCTACAGCGACTAGTCTTTCCGGCAGCACTGTCTCCAAGGACCAAAGGTGTCAGCAGCCTTCCGAGTGCCGTGTCGTCTGCGGTAGAAGCACCGCGACAATCTCCCCCCGGCACATCGAGAGCAGATGTCGAAGAGACTGGCGCCAGGACAAAACCACGTGACACCATTTCCGAAGCCCTCCCCACTTCTGCGTCGCCCATCCGATTCCTCAGGACGAAAAAGACTATAAGTGGAAAGAATCAAGCTCTGCATGGTTATATATTTGCCTTATATACAAGAAAAAAGAGTAGTATGAGGGTGAAGACAACAACCCGCCCCGAATGATCAGCACAATGAACCCGACAACTCGACACCAGGGAAGATCCTGAGCACCCGAGCAGAGGCCTCGTTGGCCAGACTGTATCGTACTCCGTCAGCCAGTTCAACGAAAGACTGCTCCAAACCCCCGCCCCTCTTGAAGGCTGTCTCGATGTCAATAACAAGTCCCGCATCTGGTCAGTTGTGGACCCCCCTCCCCGAAATCCAGCCCTGTGCGGGGCAAACCTGCCTCGACCGCACCAGATCCCGCCGAGCCCAGTCGCCAGCATCCCACAGATGTGAGACAGCAGCGAGATGGGACGGCATTGCAATTAATTGCGCGTTATTGTTCCTGATATCACTAACGAAACCACTGAGTGATTGGAATTTTCCTCATTAGAAACACGCCATGCACATCCTCCATCGGTTTTTTAGTTTATATCGTCGTGGGTTCTGCATAGTGTCGAATTTCCAACAGCCGCCCCCATAAATGCTGCTCTGAGAAACGGCGTTTGAAGTTTGAGTTACTTATGATGCGTGTAATTAAATGAAATAAGGACGTGGCTATTGTAAGTGGTGTATGGTAAAGACATGAATGGTTACTAACTGACGACAGTATTAAAATACCCAGAACCAACTGTTTTCTTATTCAATGGCCACTGAATGTGTCGATGTGTTCAAACCCCAATGTTTTGATCGCTGTGCTCTAAGGAAGTCGATACGTATTCGACCTGCATGAAACCGTATTTTTACTGTATTTATGGTGAGATTAATATAGCTACAGGTTTTTTACTATGTTAAATGATGATGCCGATGATGCCACGATGATAATAATACCGATTGCGGTGATGATGGTGGCAATAACGAGAAATGAGGAAACATCGAGCTTGACGACGACAATATTCTACGATCGATAGATGATGATGATGATGATGATGATGATGATGAATGATGATGAAGACGGCGACGACGACGAGACGACGACGACGATGACGAATGTCTAATGATGATGATACGACTACGAGGACGTGTCTATTGCATTGTGTTTATGTTACACACCATGCAAATTTGTATACAACGACTTCCATAAGCGGTAAAAATGGGAAACATCACTGTATTGCAATTATCGTTCGTTGAAAAAAGCGCAGACATACCACGATGACCAACGGATTCAGAAATTACAACCTCTTACAAATTTGCTACTTAAAATGAATATCTTGATTATAGTCGCCAATATGTTTAAACTCATTTTGCAGGAAAAAACCATAAATTTCAGAGTAAATACGTTTATAGGAAGGAACACAACATTGTAGTCCATGTTATATAAAAACTTAATAACTAGTAATGCATGTTGATTCACAAATAAATATTGGCTAGAACTGTTCAAAAATTGAGCTCAGAAAATATTTATGTAACTGGATGTTTCATAACTCAACGATTTTGAAGGATAAAAGGTTTTTTTCTCGTTTCTTAAATTTCTCATTACATCAGATTATAGTTCCTTCTTTAAAGATTACACGCTTAAAATTATACCAACTTGAAACGAATTAACTAATGGGTAATATACTCATAAAATCTAACATAATCTAACATCTAGAGGGCAACTAACTCTTATACAAACCCTTCCGCAATAAATTATCATTTGTTCCTGAACGGCGAGTTTTTTAAAATGGATGTATATATAGTAATTATTTAGTTTGCAGAATATCCAAGTCTAACATAAAAGAAATCAAACTTTGCAAAATATGTTTACATGTCTGTTTTTGTACCACGGTTTACTAGGGGTGGGGTGTTAAACACACCCTGAGAATTCATTAGTTCTCAAAAGCAATAGATGATTTTCGATGTTGGGATACCCGTTGATACATTGGTCCACCGTTTTCTAATGCTTCCAACATACCCCTAGTATGGCGTCACAATGCGTCGAAGTTCCAATTTGGCAAAAGTGGTCTTTTCACAGACACACATCAGAGTAGAAAAAAAAAATGAAATTTTGCATAAAAAAGTTCGGAATATGGATTTTCATTCGTTTTGGCCCCAAATGAGACGGAAAATGACTAGTTTTTTTTAATCACATAATTGTTGAGCCATAACGTCACATTTTAAACGAAATGAAATAATAACTAAGGTAATGCAGTATCATTTAATGTCCTCGGAGGTCGGAAAAATGAATAATGGCGCCCAATTATTTTTTATTTGTCCACCCGAGATACATTATGACCCATAGATGCTAAATACAAAACCTTATTTCTATTCCTATTAACTAAAAAATGAATTTTATTTTGTTTGTTTGTTTGTTTGTTTTATATGTTTTAAGTTATATGCCGATTTATGTTGTATTTTGTGTGCTGATTACTGAACATAAATGATAAGCAAATGCATTAGCGGCTCATTAGTGCAGAATAATGGCATTACTGACCACTCAGATGCTGCATTTTCATAATGGGTATAGTAGAGTTAGTATAACCACTTCGACGCTTCACATTTTGTTTCACCAAATTTAGCAGAAGGATGTGAATATTATATGGAAGACTTCACGAAAGTTGCGCACCGAGGGAAAGTTTACCTGGGGTGGTAACTCCTCCCCTTTGTAATACTAGGTTAATGGTCACTAGAACCCCCCCTCCCCCCCCAAAAAAAAAAATTATAAATTTGGTGTATTTGTACAAATGTTAACTCTAAACTTGGCTAATGTCTTTTACCGGACGCACAGACCGGAGGTTTTCAATAAGTACAAGTTAACATAATTAAAACAAAAAATAAAAGTACAAGCTTAAATTTAAGTTAACTACAATTTAAGTACTACTGATAAGCAGATACGATGTTATGATCTCAGGAGCATCACTAGCTTCTTCATATATCGGCCCTCGGTAGTTTGTTAGTCGTATCAAATAATTTTGAATACCCCATACCTTAATAGTGTCTACCCTGCTTAAAGGCGCATTTCGTGATTCCAGCATCTTCTGTTTTTATTCACTGTTTCACTAATGAGCCTTAATTGCTTGTTTTCCACGTTCCCATAGGCCACAGTTGCTGTACTTTCTGTCCGTTAC
>JAMKCH010034684.1:0-15555 GCA_023653785.1 Ophioderma brevispina | reverse complement strand
CAGCTTTTTTTTCTGTTGCTCAATATACTAAATATGAAACTGTTAATGGTGTTGAAATGAACAAAAAATATGAAAAGACATTATCAAGCCAACGTCCTTATGCGCCGTTTAATTTTAAGTCCACTCATGTCTAAACTCTAAACATTCGTTTTTATTTATGCAATTTTAGTCTGAAACATTCAAGTTTTTTCACTTGGTTATCAAATATTTCCTCTACACGTTCTCATGGTAACTACTATGCACAAGTATGTATAAGAACCTCTACATTTAAAACAGACCATAGACCAAATGCACTAAAACTACAAAGAAATAACTAAGCTATTTAATATCAGATTTAAAAAGTCTGGACAAAAATTAACATTGCTAGTAGAGACTAACAAAGATCATAGTGTTGGTACGAGTTTGTTGTCAGTGACCCATGTTGAATCAAAGGTAGTGCTCGATTACAAAAAAAAATATTCAAATGAAATGCAGCTTTGATTAACGCATATTTTAAACCAGTGATATAAGACATATTCCACTGTTCATTTCCTGTCTACGCATAAAACGTTAACGTTACACATTAACGTACATAAAAGAGAGATAGGGATATATGTTTTGCACACAGACGCGCTGAAATAGAAATGGAGCGGATGAGAGTATAAAAATGGTGCACTGAAATTCAAAGTGTTTCAAGCGGCACTGCCACATTTTCACACAAAATGAAACTTCTTCAAAGTGCGTCTAGGCCATTGGAAGAATAAAGAGATATTTTACACACAGTGGCGTAACCAGCGAACGAGGGGGGGGGGGGGGGGGAGCTGCCCCCTTGTGGGGAATGTGCCATCCCTTGACCCCCCCACATCCGAAATATTAGTGGATTTCTGCAAACGCCAATTTACAGTGAAAACACAAGGACTATTACTATACTAACAAAATTTTAATATATGCTTGCCACCCCCCGAAAAAAAATCTGGTTACGCCACTGTTTACACATAAAAATAACATACCCAAAAAAATATAGGGACATTAATAATAACTTTGCCGTAACTTTAATTAACAAATGTTTTGTAATGTGAATATCTTGGACTCCTATTCATTGATATTAAAACTACAAAGGACACGGACCGATCGAACAGGGTGGATGCCGTGGGAATAAGCTCCGGCGTGTGTTTTCTTGTGTTAAACGCCATTTCCGGCATCTGCTGAATTAATGTCGCCGGAGTCATTTAATTATATAGCTGATTTGGTCTTAATCATTTCAGGTGAGGGCTAATGTATATAAAAGCTTTACAACCATGCAAAAATATCAATTTTGAAAAAATTGAGGGCGCACTATTTTTCAAATGTGCAGTGTCTCTTTAAGGTTTTGCTACACTTTTATGAACACTGTAATGTGTGTAGTTAAAGCCACAGCAGTTTTTTTCCAAATTCAAAATGCCCGTTTTGTCTCTAAATTACTAGTGTTGAAGTGGCTAAGCTTAACACGCAGTATTTGTCACGAAAATGACGATTTTTATGCATTGCTTACAAATAAAAGTCGGGATCCGACTTTTAAGCAAAACAGTCATAAATGTAATCTTCAAAACTACTTTAAAATGATTTAGTTTCTGTTTTTCACAGAAATATAAGGTGTTGATATGACCACAGGGGTCTTTACTGCAACACTTTCAAATACAATAGTGCAAAAAGGGAATTTAATGACAAAACGATATTAATTATATATGGAAGAGATCGCAAATAGTGGCTTTATTTTGAACGTGGACTACCTCTATAATACCGTGTACTTACATGTGTGGCAACTGCACCCAACAAGACAGACGAAACTTATTATTCAACCCAAGCTAACTAAACAAGGCTTAGCGATAATGTATTTTGTCTAGACTGATCTTTTAGACGACAAGAATTATGTAGGACCATAATGACTATTTTTAGCCTCCAGAGAGAGAAAGAGGTTTGTTCTGACTAAAAATTAATGCCAAGAACATGCTTGAGATTTTAATCCCACCGAGGTGCGATAAATGGACAAACTTTAGGTACATTCGACAAGACAACTGCCGAGATATTCTTTAAAGAGACACGAGGGCATTTCCAGAGAGAAGCGCTCTCATTTTTTTTAAAACCCGGGTTTTCTGCATATTTGGAATGCTTACAAGTGCATTAGATCCAACTTGTAATAAGAAATTCAAGGATAGCAGGCAAGTTCAAAACAGGGATTGCGGTTTCCTTTTGTACTTGTTTGTCCAATAAACCTTCGAAACGTTCTTGGTAGGTGGTTTACAATCGATCCAGTGCAATTTGAGAGAAATTCGTATTCTCAAAAAAACCTCCTCCTGGGTCACTTCAGTTTTTATATATCGTCACCCACATCACATACTGTCGTATTTTACAAAACACGTGTTCCGAGAAAATCGCAATTCAAAATCTACCGCGACATTTCTTGTCTATATACGGTAAAACGAAACATAAAGAAACATCTAGACTTTACTGTTTGAAGAAAACATTTTAAAGTCCAATATTAACAATAAATCCAACTTAAAGCTGCAATAATATTATCTTAATTAGGCTACAAAGTTATAAGTCTGTATGTGAAATCACAAATAATGTATATTGCAAAATACGACGCATATTACACCGTTGTTTTTCAATGTGCGTAAAATAGATCACTATGTGAAAAGCTTGTTTACGAAATAACGATGGAAATACGTCAAAATAGGTCTGTATGTGAAATCCTTTATTTTAGGATCGGCAAAATAGAACGCTATATCAAACACGTGTAAATGAATGGCGATTTTAAAATACGACAGTATGTGAAATTCGGTATGATGATTTTCAGGAAAATGACAAAAATCTGTAATTATAAACTAATTAATTAGGCATCCTCACATTTGAAACTTTGTGGATGGCAAGAACTCGATGAACTAAGTAAGTAGGCGGAATTTCGCAAAAACCTCAAAAAAGTGAAATACGACAGTATGTCATGCGGGCGACGAATTATGATACATAGCAGTCTAAATGAAATTTAGTTTGTAAACAAAATGGAGAATTGTGTGCATTCTAAACATCAAGTAGTTTTGGAATAAGAGGAAGTTACTGTAGTATTTGTTTATAATTTTAGTATACTTTGGGAGGTGATCCGATTGTTTTATAGCATCTTCTCTGCATGGCATTGAAGGATATCACCCCAAATACCCTATTGCTCAAAGCTGTTTCACAGTCTCATTTATTATGACAAAACCAGAATAAAACCAAAAAAAATAATCAACGGCGACAAAGTTTTGACAACTGACTTGTATTATTTATTTTGTGTAAATGTGTAAAAACGAGATTGCAAGCAAATAATTAATTTTCTTAAAATTCTAGTTTATATAGATCGCTATGGAGAATTGTCATATAGAGGGCGCTATAACATATATATCGTGACTTTTGTAGGCCATATATAGCAAGCTTCCCGATTGTTTTTCTAATTTTCGCTGATCGGAACGACCAGCCAGTAAGAGCATCTGCTGGTAAGCGACTCACTCACGGCCGTTTGAAGGGTGCTGTTCATTTTTTTCGTTTGTTTCTTAATTCCGAATGTTTGTTATTCCGAATCTTCGTTTATCCGAAGGTGTGTTATTCCGAAAGTTCCTTTTATCCGAAGGGTCGTTGATCCGAAAATGAAATAAGCTAAACAAATATTATTTAATTTTCAAGTGAACAAATCTTATTTCTTTTTTCGGATAAACGAACTTTCGGATTTACGTACATGTTGTACTATAATGAATTTTGAAACTGACAACTCGCGAATCTAGTGTCTGAACGAAGCAATTTTATTCTTGGATAATAATTAGAAATGGATTTAGAATTCATATGGTGTTCTTTTTCTCCGTGTTACAGGAGCCAGACGCTCAAAGAAGTAAATCCAGTAACTCGATAGGATTCGTGCTTTGGTTTGACAGACGCAGTCGAAAAGGCTACTGTGCTATTACTAAAGTGTACGAACGCAGTCAAAATGCCGCTATGCTACAGTTTTTACCACCCGTAAGTATTTGTCAATACGGGGATTGAAATAAGCTAATTTCAATAATTGTTCATCATTATCGATAACTTAAAAATGACCAATATCATGAAGTTTTGAACATTCAAATAGAATACCACCGGCTATACTAGGTGGGCCTAGTCTTGAGTAATAGCTCTTGCATATCCTTAAAGGTCCCAGGAAATGCAAATAGAATTGATGTGGTTGTGTCAAGTCTACAAGGAGGGACTAGAAAGCATTCAATATTTGGGTTGGTGAGTACGTCATTAGTGAAACTATTGATTTTTCAGAGAGTGATAGAAAATTCCAGGTGACTGGTGTGAATCTATTCATGACGCTGACTGAAAATCAATAGTTTCACTAATGATGTCACTGGTAGTGTATTCTTTTTTCTGGCCCTGTTTATTGGAATGGAATGTCCCATAAAGATTTTGAGTAGGTTTAACATCTCACTTCCTGGGACCTTTAATTATGTCAGTTGTCATGGTTGTCACAGTTGTGTTACCGTTGATTAAATGTTTTCTAGAAACAAAAGAGACAATTTGCATGGGCTCAACAGATGTATGCTCTAACGGTTTGGAGAACTGAACATATGAAAAATAATTGTGCATCACGATGTTCCGTTCAACAGTCTCTATTGTCATAGTGTGGTTTACCACATTTGCACATTTTATATAGAGTTATCAGAAAAAAAAACATGCACCGTCTTCTGACAGAAAAATGTCAATTCCCATGATCCATTATTTTGTTATATTAAAAAAAAGGACTGTTATACATTTATTTCAGACAAAATAGGAGTAAATTATATTGCAGTAATGCAGTAATACAAAACTACTTTTGCTCAGATTTTTTTTTTCATTCAGAGATGATATTTTATTAAGGTATTGGAATACGGACATTTTCACCAATGTTTACGAACGAAAATGAAATTCTTGTCCAGTCGCACGTGCACTGACAACTTTCAACTTTCGCACGTCAGCCACAGATTGGCTCTTGGAAAGCGCTTGCTTCCACATAAAAGCCGGAATGTGTCCAGGTCCGTGTGCTTATGAACTATTAAGCTTATAGACAGCATATTGGAGTCCTTCATTGGTTAATGACCTGGTAGCTATTGGTAACTGACCAGAAAACTAGAAGTTATATTGTAAAGAGAATCAACATTTACAGGCTGCTGTTCTATATTCCCAAGACGTCATTTGAAGTGATTATATCATGTTTCAAGTCGTCCTTCACGAGTTGCACATTTGATCTTCATTATAAGTGATAAGCTTTTACTACTCGTAAGATCTTTCATGACGTGCCATGCTTTACATCGCCTCTTGAACGTGAGCTTGCCAAGATCCTTGTTTTTGGTGTTGAGATATTATTCATGTGTCTTAGTGCTTCCCATTTTGGCTTAGAATCTCTGTGGGCAAATGTATGTGCATCCGAGACTTCTTCGACTGGTTCATAACCCATGACACGGATGCACTCTGTGAACAAAATAAATCTTCTCCTTCGTTGGAAGGCCTTTTGAATGGCCATCTCTTCTGTGTAGCATTGAGGACCTTTTTTCTGGAATAGGCATTTAGTTTGGAATAAGCTATTACCATTCACTAGGTAAACCAGTTAACATCCTATGTCACTTCTTTTGTTGCCTGCGAATCCAATCCGCGAATCCTTATGGCCCACTGTATTAAATCTCTATCAGATACAATTGCCCAGTGTGTAACATTCAGTCCGACCTATTTCAAGATACCAGGCACTATATGTTTACAAACATTGGCTGTTAACTGGTCTATAGTCCATCGATTCAACGGGGTCTTTTCCTTGTATATCACAATCCTGTGGTCAGAATCTATTCTCACTTTGAAGGAGAATAAAAGCTTTTTTAGCTTTGAACGTGTTCAGTTGCATTGCCTTCTATGCCCTTCTTACCAAATCTATTCAGTTGTTGGTGAAGTGTGGGCTGCAATAAATTAAATATGTCTATGAGTTTGCAGATTTTTTACCGTCTTTTACGTTCTTTGCCGGCATGTGAAAGTGCTATTTCTGGAACAAGTTTTTGTCATTGAAGTGTGCAATATGACGAAGTATCATATTACGTTTGCTGGTGTAAAGAAACTGAGATTCCCCCATGACATGTTTCATACTTGTACGTTAAAGATGTTTGTTTCGATATAATACCGTGCTCTCGACTTGAAAAGCGACTGGCTTGTATTCTCTCATCACAACGTATCGTAGGACCAAACCTCGTTTTTGATGGTATAAGCGACAATTAATATTTCACGCCATCTACATATACCTCTACTTTCTATGATTATTTTTGTCTCTATATGAGGAAGACTTAAATGGACAGCAAGGCAACAATGAGAAAATACGGTCTTTCACATGATTAAAACAATGATACTACATTCAGGTAAGTCAGGGGGTCACAAGAAGATCATATACTGAATAAATCATGACTTGACGAGGCTTTGGAATAGTAGACGATGTCTGGGAGATTCTCACACCAAGGGCACTGTTCCTAAAAAAAAACTTATTTATATATATCATCGTCATCATTTTGATTTTGAAGCCAAATCTGGGGAAGACATCATTTATGGTCACTTAATACGTTAATGAACTAATATAATCGCGATTTATATGATGAAAATGCCATAAAGGATATCAATAGCGTAATTTGATCAATAGTAAACTGTTCCTTCAATCAATTTGTCCATGTTTATAAGTTGCCCCTTTTATAGTTTGTGTGTGTGTGATCTGGTGATCGGGCACACAATGTCTTATGGGGACCCTTTCAAGCCTTATACAGACGTTTAAAAAATTTAATCCCCACAAGCTAATGTAATAAAAACAGCCGTCACCTAATTTAATTACTAAACAGAATAATGATAAACTGCAATATTATATTGCAGTTTTAATTTGCGTTAAGACCAGTCCATCACAGTTTAAGGCAGTGTTGTCTAAGACACTGCTTCAAAGAAGCAAACAAGAAGTGTGTAAGGTTCCCACAAAGCATCGTGTGCGTGTGTGTGTGTGTGTGAAGTGTGTGTGTGTGTGTTGTCCAATTAGTGAGTGCTTCATCGGATTTGTTGATTCTATCATGTCATACCGCATACAGCACCGTACATAACGTTAGTAATAAGTGGTTGTAACTGTTGCACTAAATTTCGTGTATTTCAAAACGAAATTATACTGCTCGTACTTTTATTGTAAAATGTATGCTCTGAAACATTATTAGCTTCTAAAGATGGCAAAACCCAGGACGCTCACGTGGCTTCACCCCTAACACCCCCCGCCAGGACCCTAGTGCAAAAATTTCTCGGGAAGGCAGTATTCTGCGGTAGGGGTTTCCCGCAGTATCTTATCACTTAAGTGGTAAATTATAGTAGGGTAGGCCGCCAATTTCGTGACACTTAAGGACTTCGCTAAATATTTTTAAAAATAATTCGATATTTACCCCCCAAACACCATCTTGTAATGACCATGCCCAACTTTATCTTGTGGTATTGAATGGTGATGGCCAACGAGTTGCATTAACCATCGGCGAACAATGACATCGAAGCACTGTGGCCAGTTTTCGGACGCCTTTGCCAGTTTTCGGACAGTACCTTGCCAGGTTTCGGACACTTCAGAAAAAGCGCTGTACGTCCGGTTTTTTTTGTGGAACAATTATAAAGTGTTAGTATTTTGTAGTCTAGTACTCGTTGGTACTTATTTGTCATTTGTTGTTGTACTTGATTGTTTTTAATTTATACACTGTCGCGATATGTCGCATGTAACCGTAAGTCGTGACCCATGTGGTCAAGGTCAGGGCCGGCGCATGCGTGATGGTATATCGGCCGTCTTCAGCAGGTGCTAGTCATGGAATGTGGAAAAATATAATAAGGTGACGACAATGACCATGACGCATGAATATATTACGACATTAACGATGACATTGGACGATGGCGTAGATGACGATTATGCTGGCGATTATAACGATGACGTCATGACATGAACGACGACGATATTATTATTTTATTATTATTATATAATTACTATTATTATTATTTGTTCGACCACATTTAAGAGAGGTTTTTGTCCATAGCAGCTAGAAATGTATTATTTTATAGCTCTACTGAATAGTATCAAAGGAAACCTTTTCCCGGGCCCTGCAAGAGAAAACATGAACTTCACTGATACCAAATCTAAATTCCGCATGGGCACTTATCATTGATAAGGGTGTATCCTCCGTGACCAAGTTATAAACAAAATGCACCCAATAAACAGTATTTTCGAAGCTGGAAATTTGCACCCTAAATAGTTCAGTAGCACAGTTAGCTACCCTTAAAACAGTTTTCCTAATCGGCCTACCTGTACCATTTTCCTATTCTAAGTTTCGTAATCCGTATTTTGTCTCTTTATACCTGTTATCCGATGATTTGTTTTATCCGAAGTTGTGTTATTCCCAAGGTTCATTTATCCAAAGTTCGTTGATTCGAAAATAATAAGTTCCGTTGATTTCCGAAATGGAATACGCTAAATGATCTTTTTAATTTTCTGATAAACGAACCTTATATTCTTTTCGATAACGAACCTTCGAATTAACACGCCTTCGATTAAAAAACCTTCGGAAAATGAACCTTCGCATAAACTAAACCTCGTAATACCGAAATTTCGGATAAAGGAACCTTCGAAATAGCGATTCTTCGATAACTAACCCATTCGGAAAAAATTGCGTGAACCCTATCCCCGTACCCGTTAGCCTTACGGACCTGCACCTTACCCCGTAAAGTTTAATGTTTCAAGGTTTCATTAATAGCCCTTAAAGGAAATAGGTCATGAGTAGAATATTTGGAAAATTTGGTATGGAGGGAAAGCTTAAGTAACGTAGAATACATATAAATCAAAAAAATAGTTGAAAATGTCCACATTTGTTGAGTATTTTGCCCTTTTTTCCGCCCAATAGCTTGAAAACGATTCCGACAAAAAATCCACATCGCAGGCAATGGTGACGTCAAAGTGATGACCATCCATATTTACGTCGTGGTGCCCTCATGACGCAGTGTTGCCACTTCAATAATAATAGAACAACGAAATAAACAAAATATGTATCTGTACTTCTATTTACAAATGTTATGATTGCTTTCATTAATCCATCATTATTACATTGTCAGTATAATAACAATTCGAGGTCAACACGATGTTTTGGTCATCACTTTGACGTCACGAGGAGAGCAAAATTGGGCTATTTGATCAATGAAGCCGTGGCGAAAAATCCGGCCGTTTTCTTCGTATGTCAAAAAAGCAAACATTAAAAGCCTCCTATTTTGTTAAATTTCACATCAATTGTATATTTTTTCGGGTTCGTGAGTATTGTACATATATTGTTATGAATGTAAGTCAAAAAGAGCTTGACAGAAATTTGACATATTCCTTTAACTCTTTATTCGAATCTCAATACCACACATTCTGTAATGATCGTTACCTGACCCATCTGTGACACACTTTTTTTTCGGAAACACTTATGATGGGAAACCCTTCACGGAATAAAGCACCTGTTTATAAGTGGTCCGAAAGAGTGTGGCCGGTCGGTTACGGAAACGCCCCGTATTTTCTGGGGGTTGAAGGACATACTCCATGCAGGACATAATGGTTTTGTTTTTTGTTTTGATGTCGCATATTGACCCTAAATGCGTATACTAAGCTTTAATTTAGAAAATACACCCTTTCTTAAATTTTTGGGAATTTTAGACCTTTTACGTAACGTGCATGCCTGATCCTGAAAAAAAACTTTCGAAATAGGAATTCATGGGGGTCTATCATCACTTCGTCCCATTCCATTCGTGTAAAACTTTGTTTAAACTTCGGATATTGCTAATTGCACATGGAATATAACCATAGTTTGTTACTGATCTAATATGTATTATGTGGGTTTTAGTGCCAAAAAATTTCGAAAAATACGCATTTTACCCTTAGAAATATTTAAGTAATCAAGAATTTGGGTGTTTTCACCCCTAAATATTGTTTTCACACCCGTGTTCGCTAAACGTAGTCAAAGCTTGAACGCTTATGCAAAGGTGAACACGGGTGACGTGACGGTTATAATTGTCAATTTAATGATGTATTAATTTTCCTGACTCATTGATGAGGGGCACGCATTTCGACTCAACTTTTTTCAGGTTATAGGGATGTTGTGCGGCCCCGATTTCCAAACTTGGGAGCTTGAACGGATTTTGTTCCGAAAGTAGGGGGAGTGGTGTGGGAACTGAAATGTGGACAATTTGGCAGGCCTGAGAGCTGAAATTTGGCTAAAATCAGCTTCTGAGGCAAAAATTTCCTGAAAAGGGGGACCCTTAGAACTGAATGGATGGTCTTGGGAACTGATGGAGAGGACACGAAATGAGCGGGGGTCTAGCCGCCACATACGGTTAGTTACCCGTACTCTTTCCAATGTCAATGCCACCCAATAATGAGTGGAATGAGCGGTGTAGTGCTTTTTTCTTTTTTTCCCTTTATCTCACTGCAAAACTGTGTTAGAGATTAAACATTTTTCTAAACACAGTTCTGCCTTCACTTTTAAACATGTCGAAATGCTTTAACACGTGTTTAGTGTGCAAAAAGGGCGAGTGTTTAGCAATAAATATTGTTGATGTTAAGCAATATTTGGACAGATGTTTAGCTTTTAAACCTGTTTACAAAGTGAAGGCAAGAAGAAGAAAATGTTCAATTTGCTAAACACCCTTTTTTGAGTGCTTCTTTTTTTTTCTTTTCTTCATTTATTTTTATTTTCTCCTGATATCTCTCTCTTTCTCTATTAAAATCTTAAAAAAATAGGGTCGACGGATAAGGGGAATCGGGGATCATTATGATCGAAATGAATGAAGGATTCCATATGGTTGTCCACTATTGGGGGGTATTTTTGGTAGTTTGAATACTTCAGGATTTTTTAAAAACTATTGTGAATGTCATATACTACCCGGGGAGACTTTCTTAAAACTAGACCAAATAACCGATAGATTTCGTTGAGACCATACTACTAGAGACTACTATACAAAATCTCAACCTAACAATAAAAAAAATAACAATAAACTGAATATGTTAGTACAACAGAAACCATAATGGGGCCTTTTACAAATAAAAGGATAAAATATCAACCAAAAATACAATATTAAAAAAAAAAACAATAAAAAATAAATAAACAACAAACAATAATAAACAATAGCAGGCTAATTATCCCAACCTAACATACAATAACTAAATGTGTTAACAACAGGAACCATCATGGTGGGCATTTTAAAAATGCATTAAATAAAATATAAACAAAATAAATAAATAAAAGTAAATAAAAAAAGAAATAAATTAATAAATGATAAATAATTAAATAATGTCAGTTTAATATGCTTTAATATTATTGCAGGACAACATATTCGCACCGAATAAAATCTGAACACCAACCTTTCCAGGTTGCTCCCCCCCCCAGTATTTATAGGGGGAGTCCGAAAAATGGACATGCGCAAAAATTCCCTTCCAGTTTTCGGACAGTTCATGCAGTCGGGTTCCGCGGCGGTAGAAAACAGACAAGTGGACCCTGCAAGCATAAAAAAAATAAAGAGTACATGCACACTAAAGGTAAAAATTACGATTTTTGTGATTGTGCAAAATGCACGACCTCCCGAAGTGATCACCGCTGTATTACGCTACTCATAAGTAACATGTTTTTATTAAAAAAAAAAAGGGGGCCGGACTCGCCACACTTATCCTCGCTGGTTCGAAAGAAAAAACACATAGACGGATACAAAGTATGTAGCATTTACATGCAGTATGTATTCGGGCTTTAATTTGATGGATTAAAACCATGTACTGTTGAATTTAAGAAATGAAACCACATGGCTCAAAACACATCTGTCCGAAAACTGGCAGTGTCCGATAATAGGGCGGCCTTATTTTTAGCATGTGGACAGATTTAAAATTAGTTGACCTCTTTACTTTTTTTTATAATAGTTTACATTTGCTATTTATGCAAGGAGAACAACACGAGGGAAAGCGTGGCCTAGCGGTTAGGATACTTGCCTCTGGCCGCAAATTTACCATAAAAATTCCCGGGTTCGAATCCTGGGATTTATTCGGGTACATCAATTCTGGATTTGATCGTGTACCAGCTATTGATTAATACCGAATACCGACTATCCTCATGGGAGGGACGTTAAGCCGTCGGTCAGGTGTACAGAGAGTCACAACTTACATGTACATCGCAGTCAGTGTGTCGAAATAAGAGTAGGGTGTCAACCCCTGACGTCCCAATCCGCACCATAGCCTCAAATTAGCGGGCCATGTTAGGAGCGTCCGTATCATGGATACACGCGGCCCCGGATAAGCCACACTAGCCGAACAAATCCTGACACCACCACAAAAGCCATTACCAATGACTTGGGATACGAGCAAACAAAAATAGTGAATAAAATATTTATAATAGTATTTGAACAGGTTTATGTTTGAATATGCAATTTAATTTTAATATTCTTGTAATGAAGTGTCCATTTTATAGGGAAAATATATAGTTATAAAAGGGAAGAGAGTTAAAATATAGTCACATTATGCAGAAAAACTCGTTTTAAAACAAGTGAAGGGACGTATTTCCAAGTATATTATAACATTATTTTTATGTTGAAACAGTGCGAAATTGGAAACAAGGTTGTTGATTTGTACTGTAATTAGCGTATTTGTATTTTAAAATATTTTGATAGCATTCAAATGTACAAATGCAAAAGTGTAAACACTGCCGATGATTTGTAAACGCTTGATGTTAATAAAATTCACGCTAAACACCATATTCAGTAAGCGTTGCTCACTAATTAAGGTGGTTCGTGTTCACATATTTAACACTTCAGCATGCACATTGATAGATATAATGTGTTAATAATTTAACACATCATGTGTTAATACTTATATTTAGTGGTGGTTAGAGCCAATAACATTAAGTGGGTTTCGATATGAATGGTCTTAATAAATGTGCAGTATAGGGTTTTATTAAAGAACACTTTGCCTGTTCAGTCACCAGACATTTTTTTCTATAAAAACAAAAAAACACGCGTTTTTTTTTTAAAAAAAAAACACGACATTCTATATAGTTATAAAGGAAACGTCCTCATGCGTCGTCTTGATTTAATTACACTCATGTCAACTCTAATCTATTGTTCTATATATTTATGCATTTTAGTCTTGAAACATTCAAGCTTATAGCGCTTGGTTATTAACTATCCCGTACAAATTCTCATTGGAACTCGGTTTACAGTGTAAATGGTAACTACATACTCAAATATGTATAGAACCATAGACAAAAATACCAAGAAATTAAACGAAGCTATTTAATATAAAATTTAAAAGTCTCTGGATTAAAATTAACATCAGTGGCTCTGTCGAATCAAAGATTGCGGTGATTAAAATTAAAAAAATCCTTAAAAAGGAAAAGTGGGGGCCAAGTTGACAGTCCTGTTTTTTCATTGAATTTGCCTGTAGGGAGAAGTTTAGGTATGTATATGCCAGTATATTACATACATAGGGCCCAAAGGCATGCTACTCTCTTAAAATGTGAAGAGTGAATTTCCACTCATTCATGGAATGGTTTGTGAGTGGAAACACACTCTAAAAGGAGTAAAAGGTGACTTTTTGATGACAATAGTTATTTCCACTCTTTTTAGATGAACCAATTCACTTTCCCGCTCATTTCAGATGAAATTTTATCAATCAAAAAGGCGGTGTCATCCATTTTCACTCTTCCTCTTTTTTCACTCTTTCCACTCGGTTTACATTAGAGTTTTATAATTGAATAAAAATCTAACATCGCAACAATCCTCGCGAAGGATGTCTGTTCTAGTGGTTTTAAGAATCTTAATCTCTGCTTGTCGCAGGTTTGAAACCCCACTCAATTTTGAGAACACTAATGTTTCGAAATCTGTTCAGTGAATAGGACGCTAAGTGCAATTTCAAGTAACTACTGAAATCTAAATATCGCGTCGGCTCCGCCAATAGAAACAGGAGTCCGTTCCACAAACTCATGCGTAACCCTTACGTGTATTACTAACTCATGCGTATGTCCACATACTAGTACCTTTATATATTAGTTACACAGTGCTTTGCTGTGGAACTTGGTTCCCAACTCAGGCATGACATAGTATGACACGTAGAGTACGACTGAGTTTCGGGAAAAGGCCCTGTTAACGTTTCCCTGTCACTGGTTTCTATTGTTTCATATTTCAGTATTGGAAAATAACCCAAACAAAGTGCAAAGCAACAACAAATGTTTACGGTCAGTGGAACCAAGGCCAAAATCACCTCAAAACAGACGGATTCAAACTCCTGCATAACTAGACAATTACCTGTTAAATTATTACAAATTTTAAAACAAAAGATTTATTTGTAATTGGTGTTTAAATCAATCGCATCAAACACCAAATAGTATCAAACTCAAAGATTGATCTATAATAAAGTTGTTAATTAATGAACTACTAAACTTATACATGGTGTGTGCCGCGACGCGGGCTGCGGCAAGATTACTATTAAGAGGCCTAAACTTGCAGAGTGTCCTGGCGAATATTCCAGAGAAAAACTTCACTTTCCAATAGTGGGACGTTTCCAAGGACCGACTTGTCCACTGAAGAAAACCAGCTCCGAATGACTCCCGATGCTCGGAGTTCGACTAAATATAAAGTCCAAAAGTGCCGTAGCCTGGTTTATCCTTGGATAACTCAGAGCCACGAAATGCGGAAACGAAGGTACGGCTACAAATCAGACAAAACTGCTGGAGCTGAGAATACTATGACAATGTCCACTATATGGAAGATTTGTACTAGACTGTATTACTGTCACTGTCAACTTGGAAACTATGCTCATAACCTGGAGCACGATGGTATTAAACTCTCTTGGAGTAATGATGTTGCGATACTCTGACTCATCGTCTCTCACCAGAGCTTATATATCTCTCAAACATACTAAGATTGGTCCTTCTCTATATGCGTCATGTGCTAAATAGAGTCATTACATCATAAGTCCACCACCCTCATGCACACAGCATATCTGCCGTAGGACTACTCGTAGGGAGCCGCCTATTATCAGTTCATGCCACATCACCATTAGCACAACATTTCAATGCAGCAGGGCGCCACCTATCCTTCATCCAGAATTTTCCTTGCCTTCTAATGAAATCACGAAGGTTCTAGACGCTTCTTCAGGTTTTCTTGTTTTTATTCTATTGGTTTTGCACACACCATGCTATTGCATACAAACCAGGTAGATCCATTATGATTACTTAGACTAATTTACAATTTTTATATGCTAATTTATGACTTAGTCTTACTCAACGTGAAATTAAATCTATGCTAATTATAGGGGCCTGTAAACACCTCCCCACTTAAAGAAAGTGTGATGTGACAAGCAAATTTTCGTAACCTATTTAAGGCTATCAATTATTTTTAAACTTCATATACATAAACTTATTCACAATGTTACACTTCCCTTTTAAAACCTTTACTTTTTCTGAACAAATAAACAATTCTGGATAAGGCATCAGCCATCACATTATATTTGCCTTT
>JAMKCH010034683.1:0-16669 GCA_023653785.1 Ophioderma brevispina | reverse complement strand
CGGGACGGTAGTCCACACGTGGGTCGATGCATGTTAGAAAAAATTGAGTAAAGCGAGTTGCACTAGTAATTATTTGAGTCATTGATAGGTATACATTTGATGGATTGGAGCCTCTCCATTCCATCATTTGGCTTAACATGTCACAGTTAAAGTCGCCTAAACAGATTATTTCCGCAGGTGGTAGAATCCCGCCAACTAAGATCATGATTTCACCAGATCCAAGTCTCAAAAGTACATCAGTGCAAACTAACATGTTCACTTTACAAAAGAAAAAAAAACATGAGACACCACCAACAAAAATCCATGTTGACAACACATCCATTCACCCCGTAGATAATACAAAATTTCTAGGTTGTAATAATTGATCAACCCCCCCATCTTCCTGGACAAAAATATCACATTCAAAAATTACAAATCAAAGTTCGAAGAACATTGGCCCATCCTTAGAAAATTCCGCAATACCCTTCCAAAAACACTTGATTTTAATTATAAACACATTAATATGCCGTACATATTTACAGAAAATGCTTGGGCAATTACTGACATAACAATGGGGACAAATATTGTCCATGCGACCTTCTCCAAATTCGATCAATTGGGACATATATTCAACTCCAAAAAACAGCCAATGCGCTAATCAATAACACCGAATACCGAAAATACACATCTCACACTAAAACAAATGTTTCACAAATTAAAAACACCACATTTTTGATTTTTAAACAAACTACAAACAGCAGTTTTCATGTATTAGCTACCAACTCAAAAACCCTTCCAAACCATTTTCAAAATATTTCTCCAAACACAGTGAATAAATAGATACAACCACTAGGAAATGCATGCAAATACATCACAACTAAACCATTCATCAAATCTAAATTTTTGAAATACTCAGTTAAATACAACTGGCCCCTAAATGTAAAATATGGAATGCACTTAGGGACAGCCATCATAAGCTCAAAAAACCACTTAGTGCTTTTAAAACTTAACCTAAACTATAATGATGTGTTAATAAATATTCAAACTAGTTATATTTGTTATTAAAACCTTCATCCTTTTAAATTTCTAGTTGTTCACTCGTTAATTGCAATACATTCGCATCTTGCATTCATCATTTCGTGTTTGGCTCACTATGATCAATATGTTTCTTTTGCCTAATCTTGTTAAAATAAATTGTTCAATGTCCTCGTCGTACGGTTGTGTGTCTTGTTTGTTCCTGTTGTTGTTGTGTTTGGTCTTGTCTAATCTTGTCCAGTCCTGTCTAGTAATCCAATATTAAATGCAAAACTCTGTATAGTGAAAGGTGTGGCCATGATCAAAGTCCATCCGACTTATTATGACCAGCTGCCCTGCATTTTCATTTAATGTCTGTACTAACTTCCAGTTAAAAAACAACATTTATCTTTTAGATTTCTGCTTAAATGTATTTTATCAATATGTAATTAATGTATGGACTGGAATTGAAAAGAGTAAAGATGCAATAAAAAACTATTTGAATTTGAAAATTTGAAAAAACAAAATGTGGCAGTTGAAAATCGGAACTGGTGTTGGTGAATTCATGAATGGATGATAACCAATTTCCTGAAGCTCAATGCAGAGAAAACTGAGATCATTGTCTTGGCTTGAGAGCTCAAATAGACAAATTCAGTCTGTAGGCCAAGAGAATTAGTTTTAACCTGAAATAGCTGATAACAAGCTGATTTTTCAGGATAGGTCGCAGGAATATGGAGTAGAATAACTACGAAAAGTCCACAAAAAAAATCCCTCTGGAGCTCTCTCCAAAATCAAGATGGCGTCCCAAAATGGCCGCCATTTCTATTTTTATCTAACTTCCAACCAGACAAGTTGGACATACAAACAATAGTCTATATATATGTTTTAAGCACAGGGAATCTAAATAAAATCAGATTTTTAGACTTCAAAAACTCCAAAAAAATTATACAAACGAAGATGGCGTCCCAAAAATAGCCGCCATTTTTTGATGTATCATAACCTGATAAGTCGGCAAGTTAAAAGTACAACTTAAGTGGTCTAAACATATGTTTTTTTAAGGCACAGAGAATCTATAAAGAAGCTATTATTTAGAGTGTCCAAAACTTATAAGTCGCCACAAAAACAAGATGGGCTTACTTTAAAAACTTGTTCATCTTATTATGGCATCAAATGATACAAAAAATAAGAAGAGTTCCAGTTACAATAGTTTGCACCGTCATATGGTGCAGCATCTCAACACTAAGGTCAGTTAGGTTGGGCACAAATTCTCTCATTGACATCTAGTAATGTTGGTGCAGTGATGTTGCAAGTTTGACCACAGCATTTACCTGTAATTAGGTGATTCAGGGTTTGTGTAGATACATATAAGAATCCAAGATATTTCTTGAAACTGCCTGCTACAGCATCAGGGTTGAGCCAAGTGTTCTGATGTGAATGAGATGTCTGTTTCTAATTTTGCACATGTCGCCATAACCGTGTGAAGGAATTGAGGAAGTGTGGAAACTGTGGAGATTGCCCGTTTGTATGCTATGTGTCGATATTCATCAAGTGATTTAGGAATGCTTCCCCATAAGTTTAGGAATATCATGCATGTATCTATTGTATAAAGCTATCCAGTATGTATATTAGGATCCTATATCACTCCATATTACATTTAACCATTCTGCATTCTGATTTGTTCTAAAATGTTGTAATATATATAGCTCGTTCTTTCGTTTAAGTCTAAAATCTCAGTGGAAGGTCAGTCTTTAACCAGCGAGGGCTGAGAGTTGATATGATAAGGTTTAATTCCACCTGGAGACTTGCACACCTCCACAGTCATCTCTGATGTGGCTAATGGTTGGTGGCTCTCTACACAAATCGCAATTTGAAGGACGTGCTTTGTACAGCCAATAGGCCAGTTCTGTTCTGTTGAGCTCGACCCATGCTTACCTATCAACATCGCAGTCCTTGGGCTTGCTTGATGGGCTGTTCACAAACTGCTCTAGGTTCAAGGTGGAGGATGACCATTGCTCAGACCATATGTCTCGATCCAGGATGATCGATAGGGATACTACGACGCAGTTGTCATTGGATGGGTAGCAAGTTAGGTGGGGGATTAGGCTACCAGGTTCATCACACTTCTTGTCGAGGCTGATCCAATTTGAAAGTTCCTCCTAAAGTGTAGAGGAGCTATGCGACGAATTGTAAGATATTTACAGGCATGCGCCAAAAAGACACTAATTAGTTTGCATTGCATTTCATTCAAAAACGACATCATATTATGTGAGTTGTACCCTGTGGACTCTATATTGTGAGGCAGTGTATTCAGGCAGTTCAGTACTTGTCAAAAACAACAGGTGATGTATGTAAAGGTCGTGCGAAACGAAAGATGCACCAATCCCGTTCCGGCGAGCCTTCTGAGGAGGAGATCGGCTTCGAGACTGCGTCTTGGGCAGCGACTGCCTTGGCGGCGTTGATGGAATGTAAGGCTGCTGTCCATTATGGGACAGGGCAATGTTACTTCGGTGTTGGGTCGTTTGACAGTTTATCTCCATCTAGAGTTGATGTTAAGTTTTCGTTTTGCGCATTGATTGCAAGCGGTGAAAGAAAAAAACAGAGCTGGACGGTTTGGATTTGCTGGAGTTTCAAGTGTCATCGGGGATAAATTGGCTTACAGTGATAGGTCTTTCTGCAACACCATTCTAAGGCTCAGAGAATCAGCAGCCATTCCAAGTTTGCCAGTATGCATCTGCGTAGGAATACTGCGAACAATCTCTCTGGCAACCTTTCTGAGGATGTTAAATGTTTGAAAAGGACTGGATTGCCAGACAGGAACTTGTAGGGACACCATTCCGAAGTTTGCGCTTTCTTCTGCATTACCCATTGATGTATCCAGGACAAAAGATCTGTCTTGGATGAGCGGCATTATGAACTTGATTTAAGCTTCTTGACATTAGCGGAAGGCATTTGAGTAGCTTGTGAGATGAGACCTCGATGCTAGACTGTATCATACGCAGAAGTTGGATCTATGAAGACTGAAGATTTAAGTATTCCCAGCGTCACAGTATGTAGGAACTAAATGATTTCTATAATTTTCTCCGCTGGCAAGCTGAATTTCCGGTATGTTGAAAAAATTAAAGGATTAGTGGGGACAATATGTAACATATCTGTAGTAGATAATTGTAGTCGCCCGATTAACCAACATGACCCCAAGGACCGCTGACAATAACTGACAGCTCGTCGGACTAGACTGCTATAGCTAGAGTTGTTGATACAAAGCGTGTCTGTATCTGCTTCCTGCCGGCTTTTACGAGATGAGGAGTGAAGGAGAGTTGAGAGATGATCTGACTTAGGGGGTAACGGTTTGTTACACTTCTCAGCTATGTGAGTGGCATTTGGTATTGTTTTAAAAAAGCCTAAGGGCACTTTAAAAAGTTCTTAATGTGATCTTTGTCGATGCAAACCTTAAGGTGTACTCCTCAAGATGCCAAAGAGGGCTGCCCAAGTAAGAATGTGAGCACAAAGATATAAAAAAGGAGAAGAGCTAGCCTGAAGGCCTATTCCTTTATTATCGGGCATATGTATCCAAGGTAAGACATCAGGTGACATTAGCCTAGATGGATCATGGACATAACTTTTAGATGGTGGGGCATGCGTATTTAAGCTGTATTTTTCGTGACCACGTCAAGGGGAGAAGACAAAACCCAGTGGACATAATTAAAAAATTACTAAAATATAATAACCTCTCTTTGCTAATACACAACGGCCCGTCTCTTGATAAATGATAAAATGTACCTCATTTCTTTCCCCAATATCAGTGACCAATGGATACACATAGATTCAGCTAGGATCCATTTTTGGAAAACTGGGCTAGCAAAACACGCAGTATGGGGTAGCTTTTCTACTTATTGCGGTGTTAAAATGACGGGCATGGTTCATTATTTCAAAATCTCTAAGGTAAAATGAAGCATAGTTAAAGGTTAGTGCACATTCAGAATATTGGCATATTAATCATTCATGATATGTATTTGTCACGCCAATGTGGCAATGGCTGCACAAGTTGCAGCTGGGACAAACTGACTGAAGGTGAGGGATTCCCTGCATGGTCAGCTGCCACCAGATAATAGGCATAAACCCTTAGGAGTTTGGCCCTTTCTAAATAGGTTTTTTTTTTTTAAGATTCCCTGTATATTAAATCATATTGTTTTTTAAGCTCTTGATTGTATTTCTAACTGATGTTGTAGGATAAAGGATAAACAAGGTGTCTTTTTTTGGTTAGCTATTAGTTTGGGGCACTCTAAGAAAATGCTTTTTATTAGATTATTTATGCCTTAAAACATACGTATAGACACGAATTTGTATTTCAATTTGCAAATATGAGGTATGATACAAGAGAAAATGGCGGCCATTATGGGACGACCATTTATATTGGGTACTTGTAAGTTTTGAACTCTCAAAATACTGATTTCATTGCATTCCTTGTGCCTCCTTAACAACTTGTTGGAAACTCTAGTTGTATTTCCAACTTTGGTCTGGTTGCAAAGATACGATAAAATTGGAAAAAAATAGCGGCCATTTTGACACGCAATCTGATTTTGCGACTGTAAAGTTTTGAACTCTCAAAATAAAAGGCATCATGATCCTTGTGCCTTAACACATATGTTTGGACCACTTTATTGTATTCCAACTTGTTTGGTTGCAAAGATACGATTTTTTAAAATGGAAAACGGCAGCATTTTGACCGCCATCTTGAATTCTTTTTGGAGAGCAGGCTCCAAGAGGATTTTCGGAGGACTTTGAGTATGGTATTATACTCATTTCCTAGACCTATCCTGAAAAATTCAGCATGTTATGAGCTATTTCCAGGTTTTAGTGTATATGATCTAATACTCTTGGAGTAAGTACTGGATAAGTTGCATTGCTGTGCAATCCATACCATCCCATCCCATCCACACGAATTTTAGGGGTTCATGTTTGATCCTAATAGCCTATGCCACGAGGCCTCAGGTGGCCAATATTATCAAGTGGCCAATGTTAAACTGATGGTACTAAATTGGCTAGTCATACATTATAGTAGGATTTGTTTTATTTCCTGTTCAGTCATTAAAAGTTTTTGGGGCGTGTCAACGATTGAATTCGTTCTGAGAGGTTGTCTACTTTACCAAATCAGTACATAGAAATTAGATGTCACGATACCGGATAAGATTAAGGCCATAACTAAAAAAATGTACCTTTTCACGAAGAAAATATTACAAAGCAATTGCAACGAATAAATTCACAAACAACAAACTTGAAACAAAACTCTGACAGCGTTAAACGTAACAAAATGATACGAATAGTAATTATTACTCACCAAAGTCTTTTTACGTCACTAAGGAATATTAGAAAATCAGATACGTTTACATTAATTCGTCTTGTTACAGAAATAAATTGGACAGATTGGTGCAATCATAGAGTTTTGGTCACTCATAACAACTACAATATTTACGTGGGTTCTCATTCCTCATCTTCACCCACCACTCGATGTTCATGACACTTTATTGTCTTTGATTGACGCCAAACAAAGGAACGATAGCGTGTCTCAGGACTTTACGAACAATATCTAGTTCAATTGAACTGGTAATGAAGTCTTTACATATGCAATATAAAACAAGTCATGTATAAAATGGGTTGAAGCATCATATTCTGTTGAACAAGTTAGCATTTCAGCTGTTAAGACGGCTTGTTAGTTTTTGATCCCAACACATCCCCCTCCAATTGATGTCATACCATAGCAATATGCGTTTACATGAACAGGAATAAAAAATCAGACTTATAGTGTACATCACGCTTGGATAACAATCTGCTGGTCGGCCTCATGAGTGCAATCTCTAATCAAAGGCTCTTCAAACATGCAACGCACCACTGCAGTTCTAATCACACAAAAGCGCGAAAATTTGATCCTGTTACCGCTGATCTCATTGAACTCCATGGCTACCTATCAGCAACGCATATGAATTTCAAATTAAATTGGTTCTGCGTCTTCATTCCATTCAACATAAACACTCCCAATACATGTCAGATATGTTCAAACACAGTCTATCAGCGACGGCTACGTCACTTCTGGTCGTCTCTTGTTTTGTTGATGAACCAAGAACCCAGGTTCAAACATTACTAATAGATCATTTTCTTGCTATACTCCAAAACTCTGGAATCAGCTTCCTGAATGCCCACGTGTGCTGGATCTCTTATATGCCTCTAGTTTGAAATGTCATTCGTTGAAAATTTGATTATAATTAATAATTCTGTTTGTTTATATGCTCTATGTTTCGTATTTCTTTGCCTGGTTTGCCGGCGCATGCAAATTTGTTTTGGTTTAGGCGCTTATAGAAAATGTCATTGATTGATTGGTTGATTGATTGTATGCTTCTGGCACAAGGAGGAAAAAAAATTTCCCCCCCAACGATGTTAAAGCCACAGAGCCTAGCCGGATACCCACGATACTGGGGTAAACGTAATTTTTAAAATCTTGGGAACATGCTAACAACCTGGGTCCAATTCCATAAATGTTCTTGAAGGCTGTGTAATTGGTTTCTAACTTGGATATCAAAGCATTCTTAAAACTAGCACGTACTATTTTTGCTAAAAATTATAATTGCTTTGGGTATTTATAAACCTCTTATAAGTTTTATTGTTTTACTCAGAAATCTATGGACAAAATGAGGAGGGTCCAGACTAAAACAAATTGTTATACATTTTGTGTAAACGCATCTGAACAGCCGAGTTATACACACCATTTACGCTCCCATAGAATCTGTACTACTGGCACACAGCGCACCAATTCCGTTCCGCATCGCTAATTGGCCGGCAATTCTTAGACATGCACTAAGTCTTTTGACTCCCTAGCAACAGAGCGCTGTGTTAAAGGCTCTGCAATGAGCTTGAACAAGGAATGAAAAAAACGGTTCCGCGTTCCTAGGATATAGCGAAAATCAACGAAATCAGGTTGGTCGTCTGATGTTGAGAAATGGGTTTCCTGACAAAAAAGAACCCTTAGCTCACTAGTTTTTCTAAGCCTGGCGGGTGGCATTGACTGATAGCAGCATCGAGATTGAGCCAGCTGGATAAGAAAAATTGCTTGTATGGATCTTTTTTTTTTTCACGTTTTCCCGTATTTTCAAAAATAAACCTCTATTATAAACTAGTCACCTAACTAGACCATTTAGTTCGAGACTATTTTGGTGAGTAAATGTTACGATATGGCCAAGGTATTGCGCAATCTCCAGGTGCCGCAATGGCAAAAATCCAAATCAACGCTATCTGACAGCGTTTCCCACGCTCAGGCGCCGGTCCTACGGCGGTTCCGCGAAAGGAAGTAGTCTGGTCAAAGATGCAAAAGATATTATCTAAACTAGCGGAGGCCCGCGCTTCGCGCGGGCTCCCGCTAGTGAGGGAACGGGAGCGATCACTGAAACTGAAGCGATCACTGAAAGAAGTGACACACTATGCATGGCGAGAGACTGCACCAAAACCGTATCCCTGAACTGAGGACTCCCGAGCCGCAAATTTTGTATTTTTAACACGTTTAATACCTCAAATTCCCGTACATAATCAATATCTATAGCTCATAATAGTTACCGATTTGCTAAAACGAAACGTCAACTGAATATTTTAATCCCGATAACTTGTCCCGGGTATATGTTTTATTTTTTTCTCGTATTTTTTGTAAATAATAAAACTTAATCTTTAATTCCCGTATAGTTTTCGTGTACTTTTTTTTTAAAATCAAAAGTAGGCCTACTCCCGTGGGGTAAGCTGTAATTCCCGTTTTCACATCGTTCTCATAACTCCTCAAACTCCATATAAAGTTCTCCTCCATGTAAATGCGCATCCCCACAAATCCCGTATCGTATTTTTTATTCATCGTAAGTTTGCAGTCATATCCTGTAGCTTAGGGCCTATATAGTTCTATTTTTTTTCTAAATATTAACACTTCAATATTTCCCCGCGTAATTTTCCTATTTTTTTTTCAAAACCCTGTGGGCGTGGGTAACCCGTATGACTCCATCACATACGACAACAAGCGAAATAACATAACATTTCTTCTTTCCCCATAAACCAAAAAAAAACACCGTTTCCACTATACGAGCTGTAGTTTTTCGTACCACATATAGGCGTCTACGCGTAATCTCCCGTTGGCACCGTAGCCACCCGTCGCAAGCTCCACGCATACGCGCCGCTAGTAACGCGTACAAACAAATTGTTGCCACGCGTAACCACCCTTCGCAACGCATACGCGCCGCTAGTAACGCGTACAAACAAATGGTAATTATCATAGCACTGAGCACATTTTTCGTGATTTTTCAGTCTTTCTGAACGATTTCGTCCAAATATATGCGCTTACCCGTCCGGTATCCTCACGCCCATTTCCCGCGAATTGGCGCAATATGGATTGAAGTTTGTTACTGCCGGAGCCTTTGGCGAATAGTCCCCACCTACATACATACATACACATTAGCCAAATTATAGTATGATTAGTACTGCGCGAGAGATTTTAACGTTATCAGTCCGCATAGAGAATGTCTCAAATTCAACTAAAATCTCAAATATCTCCGGAATACGAAGGGGTTCTATGGAGATGTTGGCATCAAGATCCGTTACGATGTTTTTTTTTCAATAGCCTATGTATCGTATTGTGTCTAACCTATAGAACCTAGCGAGAAAATTTAAACGTTTGTGTCGGGTACTTCGGTGCTCGCAAACACGAAAAGTGAACACCAAATCGCTACGGGGCCGCATCCCTTCTCCCACAATGCCTTTCGGTCATATGTCAGTCTTGAGAATTTTCAAACGCTGGTTTCATGGTTACGCTTTCAATTTTTAGAAACAGGATATACGTACGTACCGGACCCCAGGTACGCTCACCTAATAATGAATGTGGTTGATAACTCCAGGCAGTGAAGATTTGCCAAGGTGTGCCAAATTCAACACTGGGCGCGCTGTGTGCTAGACGAAACGTAAATGGTATGCATATCATAAATTGGCAGTATTTTAAAAACAGTAATGTAATCAAAAAATTCACGCGTAATGAAATAAAAATTAACGCGTTATATAATAACATGACATTCCGATTTCAAGAATAGATGTCTTTACAATTTTTTAAAATGTCGCATTTTTCGGCATATGTATATCCCCTACATCCTTAGAGGTAAAATCTGACAACACCCACAAGTGAGGTACTCCGTGATTGTTTTGTCAGGTGGGTTTTGAAGGGTTGGAGGAATACAACCAATTCACAACCATTATAAACGTATACGTTTTATCAACATTTTTTTCCAGATATTATTCATGAGAATCAAAAAGGCTTTTAATCTCTGGACGCTATATTGGATGAGTTATCTAATGTTTCGAAAATGAAAATATTCCCGGTTATTTCTCATGATAGATTTTGAGAAGGCTTTCGACTCGGTGTCTCATAGCTTTATCTTGAAAATATTAGATCACTTTAATTTTGGACCGTCGCGCAGGCAGTGGATTAGTGTTTTTATAATCAAGCCCTCAGTCCTCTGTCTTCGTAAACGGATTCTATCGGATGCATTTAGTGGATAGAGGTTGTAGACAGGGTGATGGGCCTAAGGCCCTATATATTTATTCTATGTGCGGAAGTCGGGAAAGATGATCCGTCACAAGAAAAATAATCAAGGGTATTAAACGTAAAGATCTTGAACTTCAGTATATTCACAATATGCCGAGGATACGGTTGTATTTTGGGATGGCAGTGAGAGTCAATGACTGAGGCTTATACATTTGGATGTATCGCCAAAGAGGTTGACGGGTAAATATTGTGAAAACTCAATGTGTGTGGGTGGTTCCAAGCTGAAAATCAACAGAAATTTGTGAAGATTTGACTGTTGAAATGGGTTATTATAATGATTCATTGAAACGCTCTTGGTATCGACTTACAGCTCAATAAATAGAATGATACCCATTAATTATTTTAAAATGTAACGCCAATCAATCCATACTCTTCTCCACATGCGTCTCGACGTACCTCAAAGTTATTGGTAGTATTAAACAGTTGCAGGCCCGTAGCCAGGAATTTCTGCGGGGGGGTAGGGATTTGCCAGAAGCGGACCTTTTGCGCACCAAAAAAATTTTTTCGGCTCGCTTCGATCGCCGTGTTGGACCCAAATTTTTGCACCGTCGTCTCCAAATTGAGGGGGGGGGGGGGGGGGGGGGTGGAAAAAAATAAAAAAATTAAAAAATATTGAGAAAAAAAACCCCCAAGTAGAGTAACAACGGCAATCGCAATCGTAATGCGATGGTAACAGCTGCTTAGTCATTAATATACCATATACAACTGCAACAACAACCCTAAGACAAACTTTTAATGAAGTACACGGACTTAAACATGGCAAAGCGGACCTTCAAACATCATAAAGAGGACCTTTGCCATTTGGGAGCGGGGTGCGTAGCACCCCCGCACCCCCTGGTACGGCCTGAACAGTGTAAGCTCTAATTATTCACGACGCTTATATTGTTAATTTGAACTCTCCCTAACCATCTCTAAACGGAATTTATGAAGAATTAAATCCAAAAGTTTACAATTTTATAGGAAGCATCGACAAGGTTACAAAGAAATCAAATGATCCAAACTCTGACAGGGTGGGGTGGATGGTGATGTGCAGCTTATTGTGATGCTTTGAAAATTCCATGGATTCGCAGAATTTTAAATAATGCGGATCGAAGGGGAATATTATTTGGCAAAATCCACCCAACTTGATAGTCCCTTAATCTTGAAGGAGGATCTGCCGCATTCTGACTTTTATGAACCAAAAATTTACAAATAGTTTTTGAAAGACGTATTTTCGGCTTGGTCGGAATTTACCAATTGATAAATCCCTCAAAATCTCAGAACCTTATGAAGACCTCACTTTGTATAATGATAATATCAGGGTTGGCAAACAAAGTCTGTATTATAAACATTGGGTCCGCAATGGTGAATTGACTGGTTAATGACTTATGGATGAAAAAGGTCAATTTTCGATCACTTTGGAGAGTTTTAAATCAGCTATAATGTCCGTAACCAATTTGTTGAATATAGAGGGGTTAGATCAGCAATCAGAAAATCATTTCCCGATGTACTTAATAATCCTGGAGATACCATTTGATATCCCACAATACCATTCCATTTTGGTGTTCTACTGAAAGAACAAAAGGGTTCAAGAAGAATATATGATATCTTGATCTCAAAGAAAAGGTTATTCGTAAAGTTGTTATACAAATGGGAAAAAAATTAAAATCTTCGCTTCTAGACCCATCAAGATGCGAACATATCTTTGTAACACCCTTGATATGTACAAGTAATACGAAGCTAAGATGGTTCAAATTCCGATTAACCCATAGAATTCTAGCACACATTCTTTTCTATTTAACTTCGACGAGAGATAAAATTGTGCCACATTTGCTCGCTTCAGAGGAAACTTTGTTGCATATGTTTTGCAACCGCCGAATAACTAATGGCATTTGGGAAAGGGTACAAAAACATGGATTAGAGAAAAAACATGTTAATATTACATGGGACAACTGTGATTTACTTTTGGAGTACATGATGATCAGGCAATTGCAATGAATTTGATGTTGTATTGAGTAGATTTCATATATATATAAATTGAAAAATGCTAGAAAGGGCACCCTCGCTTCAAGCACTCAAAATTGAATTAAAAATTATTATGAATTAGAAATATATCACATTCTATGTAATAATAAAATGGGCAAATTTAATATACAAAGATGGGGAATATTAATGGACTTGGAGAGAAATATTTGTGCTTTATACCGTGCAATTGAATATTTATGTGTTAATATATTGTCATGTGTTATAGGTAAAGAATGAAATAAGTTTGTTCCCTCTGTGGGGAAAAAAAAACACATTTTTTAAAAGATGTGGCCACTTTAGTTGCTCAGGGAGCGGGTAACCAGTGGTTCTTTCCTCGCTGTACACCACGAGGTCCCAGGATTCGTCTACCAGGTTGGGTTTTAGGCCTAATATGTGGGTTTCAGGTTGAACGCTCTTGGTTTTTCGGGATATTTAGGTTTCCTTCTGCTTTTAGCATTTTGTTTTTTCACCTGTTTCTTGTCTTAGTAGCGTAAATAAACATAAGTTGCAATTAACGCAAAGACAGATTAAAGTACATCAGACCTTTATGTTCCCAAATTCAAAATGCGTTTTGTCTCTAAATTGCGAGTGTTAGGTCTATCAGCACCTTATATTACTGGAATTTCTTTGGAAAAAACAGACACTAAGCATTTTGGTCTTGAAGATGCCATTTACGACTGTTTTGTTGGCTGATCCGACTTTTGTTAGAAGCTATGCACGAAACTCGCCATTTTTTACAAATAAGGCTGGTTAAGCTTAGCTTGGGGGGGGGGATACTTTTAACAACAACGTTCCAATAGACCAGTGCAAAAATGGATTTGAATGAAAATAGGGGTGCGATGTGTTTCCATATTGAAGAAATCGTTGATCGTGGCTTAAGCCCAGGAGACTGATCAATTGCTCTTAAAATGACACTCGATCCGGGCACAAGAAAGAGTATCGAAAGCTCAGGCGAGCGAAAAACACACGCCAATGCAATATATCAATCTTCATTTCTCATTAATAAATATGAAAAATTGCAAGATGTATATTGTCGCCTAAGATGTTAGTAATTTTTGACAATTACTTTTCATCTTCTTTTCGGTAGTACTTAACTATGCAGTCAACATAATCATAAAAATGATCAATTTCAGTTCATTACCGTCAATATTGCCGAACCGATTCATCATAAACCCTATGCTTTTACAGACAATCACAAATTTTTTTCAACACCTGCCAACACTTTTCCATAAATCTTATCTTTTGCTTTTACGTCTTAAATCTGCCGTGACATAGCACTCCTTCTTTTAAACTGATACAGGTTTCTAACAATTTGCAATTCTGGGTATTGCACGTACAAAATAATACCCAGATGGGGTTCAGTTTAAAAAGACGTGTCCATTAGTGTTAAAAAGACTAGAGAATGGACCAAAAACATTCTCGGGTAAATCTATTTTATGAGTTCGAGTTAGGGTGTCGAGTGCGAGTTCGAGTTAGAGTTGCTTTTAGAGTCCGAGTTGCTTTTAGAGTTCGAGTTAGAGGTGCTTTTAGAGTTAGAGTTAGAGTTCGAGTTAGACTTGCTTTTAGAGTTCGAGTTAAGAGTTCGAGTTGCTTTTAGAGTTCGAGTTGCTTTTAGAGGTTCGAGTAACTATTGGGTTCGAGGTGAAGGAATACTGAGTGGTAAATGAAAAACAGGTCAGATAAATAAAATACATGCTATGTGATGAAGACAGGTCACTCAATGAAACCACGTCAGCAAAAGCAGGTAAGGTAAATAAATTGGTAAATAAAAACAGACCAGCTAAATGAAAAACAGGGTCATGCAAATAAAAACAGATCGGGTAAATAAAATACAGTTGTGGTAAATGAAGGAACGGTAAAAATGACTGCAGGTGTAGTAAATGAAAACTTGTCAGCGAAGTTTACGGTGTCCCAATTGGATACAAATAACAACTTTTTATAGATTTATTTTTCTGGATTATTTCGTCTTTTTAGACTTTGTTTCCCTAGATTTATTTTCAAGAATTAAAAAAAATTTAGATGATATTTTTTCTTTCTAGATTTTTTATAGAGGAAAAAGTCACGCTTATGCCCTGATCGATCTCTCTTCTCTACTCTCTTAATCATCCTGTTCCCATATGTTCTAATTCTCGGATACGCACGCATTTGCATGTAGTCTAGGGTACGCGCCCGCGTTTGCAAGTGTCATACGCATTACAAGTGTTCTAGCCTAAGGGGAAGTCTATGCTTGAAGGTTTGGGAACATGTTACTCGCAGTGTATTTTGGGTACACGCGCGCTCGCAAGTGTTTTAGGGTTTGTATGGTGTGTGGTGGGTGCGTGTAATGCAAGTTAATTTTTTTAACTTGACGTTATTTTCTTAAGTGACCTCAATTGGCCAAAAAAAAAAAAAAAAAAAAAAAAGTTAAAGTTAAACTGGAACAAAACTTATGTCATAGGTGCACCATGGCTCCCCCATCATATGTTGATGAGGTCAAACGTCATGTGCCAAGGTCAAAGTATATGAAGTCAAAGTTGAAAAATAGGCTAAAAATAAACTTGCCCTTAAAGTTGGGTTAATTTGTTTAATTTACCCCAATCAAAGGTCGAGTTCAATTGGAACCAAGCTTGTGTCATACGTGTACCATGGGATCCTTCATGTTGATAAGGTCAATTCATGGGCCAAGGTCAAAGGTTATGAGGTCAAGTTGAAAAATAGGTAAAAATGTAAAATTGACATCAATTAAAAAGTTGAGTCAATTTGGAGCCCCCCCAAACTAGTGGCAAGGTACACCAATGTCATGGAGCAGATCCACAGCTATATTCTTTTGAATATAGCGAGCGCGTAAGTCGAGAACCGCGAAACTCTATAGTCTTTAAAGAGACACTGCACATTTGAAAAATAGTGCGCCCTCAAGATTTTCAAAATCGTATTTTGCATGGTCGTCAAGCTTTATATACAAAAAGCCCCCTCACCCGAATGATAAGACAAAATCGCCTTCATTATGGGTAAACAGAAAGATTTATAATTTAAAAATTCAGCAGACGACGAAATGGCTTTAACACAAGAACACACCTCCGTATGATTTTCTTACGCTATGCACACTGTTGACCCGCGTCTATACCTTTGTGCTTGTAATATAGTGAGTTACGAGTCAAAAATACATAATCATGGTGATTACGTATGGACAATTAAAAGTTGGCCTACAAATTACCTGATGTCCTTTATCCTCATATCAATGTCCCTATCTGTTTTGGGGTATGTTATTTTTATGTGTAAACAATATATATTGTTTCTCCAATGGCTAGACTAGCATTGCGAGCATATGAAGAAATTTCATATTTGTGAAAATGTGCCAGTGCGGTACTTTAAACAAATCGACTTACTTTGTTGAGATATTGAAAAAAAGGTTTACCATTGTACCATTTTGTGAGACAGGCTGGTAGAATGCACAAAATTTCTTGATCAGTGGTTGATTCTATAGGGTAAAATATTTTATGAGTTCGAGTTAAAGTTGTCGCGTCGAGTTCGAGTTAGAGTTGCTGTTTGCGTTCGAGTGCGCTTTTAGCGTCGAGTTAGGATTGCTTTTAGAGTTCGAGTTAGAGATTCGGTGCTTTTAGAGTTCGGGAAGTTGCGTTCGAGTTGCGTGTAGGTTCGAGTGCTTTTAGAAGTTCGAGTTACTTTTGGGGGCGAGTGACTGAATTACAGAGTGGTAACTGAAAACAGGTAGGATCAAAAAAATATTTTAAATACATGCTATGGTTGAATGAAGACGGTCCATAATGAATAACAGTAAGGCAAAAAGCGGAAGGTAAATAAATTGCGTAAATAAAAAACAGATCAGCTAATTTGAAAACAGGTCATGCAAATAAAAACAGATCGGTAAATAAATAAAGTTGTGGTAAATGAAGACCGGCTAAAAATGACTTGCAGGTGTATTAAATGAAAATGTCAGCGAAGTACGGTGACCATTGATCATAACAACTTTTATAATTTATTTTTTGGATTATTCCGTACTGTGTAGACTGTGTTCCCTAGATTTCTTTTCTACTTGTTTTTTTTAGATTTATTTTTTCT